>JANSTT010004871.1:0-29735 GCA_026745375.1 Platyura marginata
AGGAAAATTAGGCATCTTTAAATATATTTTCAATGAAAACAAATCTATTTCCTAATTAATCACAAAAAATCAACGTGATCCTGTGCGTGTTAGGGGTTTTTTTTTAATAATTTTATTTGCCAAAAAATGCTGAAAATTTAAAGTAATATTAGTATTAAGAAAATTCAAAAGTTTGTTACGTTTTAAAAAACCACCGATAAAACGGTCAGAATGTTCGTTGTAAGCCCATTTTTTTTTATTTTCTGTATTCAAAATGACGTAAGTATGTTTATTTTTATTTTTAACACGTTAATCTAAATAAAATTCATTTTTTTTTAAAGAAACTGTCCAAAAACTCTTATTTTCATAGCAATTATATGCGGAGTCCATTGGACTGACTTTTGGGTTTGTGTTACAAAAAGTTTCAACATACGAAATTATTGTGGTTGCTAAGCAGAGTTTAGCGGACTCTGTTTTACGCTTTATGTATTACATTTTAGATTTTAAAGAGTAAACATGTGTAAAAGTACCTACATATAGTACTTAATACAGTAAATTCAGTGTGTTGTAAAAATGGGGATGGAAGGGTTCAAGGTACTGACTTAAAAAAGAAATTAGACTTTCTTTATTTTTTAAATATTTTTTCTCTAATGTTGCGATCTACATAATAAATAATAATGTACTAATTGGGCATTTCTATCTAGTTTTAGACAATGATTCTCTTTTGGTAATTACTGTAACTGTTCTCCATGTATGGGGTTTTTTAACAAGAAATTCAGATTTAATGCAAGCAATAGAGGAGGCTATAAACATATCAGTATTGACTGGAGAACCTTTTGGTAATGTTCTGTAGCTTGAATTCTTTCGGCACCTATGTACACATAAATAACTTTCTTTATAGAGCCAGCGGATGTGAACACAATTATTGGAGAACTGAAATCTATAAGTGCAAATGTTATGAATATCTCAACCCTTTTCGGCGGTATAGCAGCATTAAATAATAAACAATTAGAATCCAACAATTCAAGTTATATCTTCTGTATATTTTTTAAATTTTAACAATCGAACGAATTCTAATTTGGTATATTTTATCGTTGTCTAGATAATACCGAAGGAGCTGCATTAGAATTTAGTAGTATACTTACTGAATTTTCAACGGGATGTGAAACATTTTCAAAAGATGTTACTACATGTGCGCAGAATTTGCCTGCAAATGCATCAAGAATTACAGATCCACGTAATCCTTCAAACAACTATCTCTGGTGGTTATTTAATTAAAATGTCATTTTAGAATTAACGGATATCACCCAAACAATTAAAACACTGGCAAAAAGTATTATAGCACTGTTTACGTCAGCAACAAAGATTTTACAAGATAGTGCTCACTTGGTAAATGAAAATTTTGGACCGGAAGCTAGTGGATACTAACAATATACATACATACATATATGTATATAATAAATCATATAATGTACTTACCTAGATAAGTCAGTTCAAGTTTCAATAAAAGATTTACTTTGTTTCATGGTCTACTAATAAAACAAACAAGGGAC
The DNA here is from genome assembly GCA_026745375.1 of Platyura marginata. Taxonomy (NCBI): domain Eukaryota; kingdom Metazoa; phylum Arthropoda; class Insecta; order Diptera; family Keroplatidae; genus Platyura; species Platyura marginata. The sequence goes on from JANSTT010004871.1 coordinate 1,533, forward strand.
ACAAATGTGTAATGTGTTTAAGAATATTATGTACTGTACATAAATGTCGAGAAAAAATTCTTGAAATAACGACACAATTCACATCTTATGGATGAAGGCTTACTATAGGACACTATAATTATGTCAAAAAATGTTTCTAGAGAAAATAATTAATTTTTTTTTCAATGCTTAAAAATAAAATTTGTTAGTGTTCCGCAAATCGAGGCGTTCTGAGATTCTACTGTACTTTCAAATATTTTAAATTAATTAATTTTATTGATAATTTAATTTCTCTGTGTCAATCTTGTTCTTGTCCTTCTCGCTTGCCTCGTTAGCCGTTGTTGCTTGACTCAACGTACCTGAGCTAATCGATGGAGCTCAATGGAAAAAGACAGCATCAAGACAGCATCTAGGGTCAAGTGTTTGTCGAGATTTGAGGTCCAAACTAGCGAATATGAAAAAAAAAGAGAATGATAAAGAGTGCCACTACGAATAGGTAATTTTGAGTGCCTGGAACGGAATACCAGAATCTTTTAGCTATATAACACTTATTTACTAGGGCTGCGAATATCACCAAAATTAGAAATATTGCAATATGTGACACGATACCCTGTTTAAGCTAAATTTTTATCAAATTTATACACACCGAGCTTAAAAGGTTAGCTATCACTGTCCTAGAATAAGATCTCAATTGTTTTTGGACCAAATTGGACAAAATATAGGAGAGGCTGTTGTACGGTGTGAACCTAATTTTTGTCGCTACTACTACTCAAAAGATAGTTGGAATTTAGAAAAAATGAATATAACAAAAATGATAGAAAATAAAAAAATTAAGATTCCATTTATAGACCAAAAACTTTTACGTAACGGTAGGTCGTAATCGTAGGTGCTGTAATCAATTTTATGTTATTTCTAGGGTTTTTAATCATTTATATTGAATTTACTCTGTAACGTCCCTCAATGGTCGTCACATACATATAATGTATTTCTATTAAATTATTGTTAAATCTAAATTAAATGTTATGTTTAATTCTATCTCCTGTCCCAACGTCCCATACACCATCCATTTGTATATCAACGTCAATGATAAAATGTAATCCAACGGTATGGAATCGGCTGGCCTAGAGAAATGAAGACCAGAGTTTTGAGAGAGTGTATTCCTAACCGCCGAAGTGGCAAGAGTGCTTTTTAGACCGCTTAAGCGGCAATTAATAAATTTATATTTAAATACACACAAAAGTACCAACAGTTATTAACATAAATATCAGTGATCGCTAAACATACAACACAAGGAACGATGAGGAAATTCACACTATAACACTTTAAGAAGAAGAACATTTGAAACACAAAGAAGAACATTTGGAACACAAGGAAGAATACACTAAGAAAAATACGCTAAGAAGAATACACAGAGAAGTACAAAATAAAATTACACGTGCAACGAACCCTTTTCCCTTCCCTAATAAAATTTTATAAAACATTAAAACGTAATAAAGTAACGTAATTAAATATTTGCTTTTTTCTAATTTTCTTTAATTTTAAGCATTGTAATGGCCAAAGACGAGCCGGGGTGTTACAACTCAATATAAGTACATAATAATAATAAACAAGTACTCATACGGGTATATTATAATCGGCATAGCCAATTATTGGTTATTATTGGTTTCTATTTTCAACTTGGAAATAGAGCTAAAAATTAAAAGCATATTACTTCAAATTGTTTTTGAAGAAATCGAATCTCACTTTATTTATATTAAAAACAAAATTATTCGTGTTCAATTGGAAATAAACAGAACTTTGAATAGGTGTTTTCGACTTACTTAAGTATATGGTTAATATAATGTTAAATTTATTGTTGGCGAATTTAAAAATTATTCATCGATATAAATAATAAATAAACAACAAAATTACCAAACCAATTACAGAGTAACACTTCTTTTCAAGACAATTTTCTTGTCACAATTCATCCATATGAAATATTGAGGTCATATCCTATTTTTAAATCACTCCTTTTTAGAAATCGGCCCTCATATATGTGTATGTAAAAAGGGGGAGAACCGTCAGACAGAAGTATAAAGAAAAAAAGTACACCAAAATTAAAATAGAATATCCTTTTTGAAGACATAGTTGTTCTGAAAATGATATCAAAAATAAAACTTAATTAATCAGAAACACCTTAAATTACACATACACAGAAATTATTAATAAATATAACTAACTAGAAATTTGTTTTGCTATAAATAGAACTGATGAGTCTAAAAATTTGCATTCGTATCTTTTCAATTAAGGCTATTAAAAGTGAACGTAAGCCTATTGGTGAAAAATTAAAAAAAATTTCAAATAATCATAATGGCTAAGTTTTGCGCTTTATTAGTGATTGTAGTGTTTTGTTGGAATGTTTGTAACAGTGCATAATTAAGTAAACGTTTTTAATCCCAATATTCTGTTCTGTTCAATAATTCTTTCATTTTTAGTGACCTCTGAATTAAAACGTTTTTGTAAAATCACGATGGTGCATTTTGTTAATGATGTACAAGGAGAAGAACAACATGTGAGCAATGAAAGTAAGAAAAGAAGTTTATTTGAAGATATGTAGATTTGTTTCCGTCGTCGAATGTGCAATACTGTATTGGGCACGTATCTTGTTTAAAGAGTTACAATAGGTATACGTGGCTTAATGATATATCTGTATACTGTATGGTCTACGTGTAACTTATGCATATAACCTCTGTTAACTGCCTATTTTTCATAAGCCGTACTCATGTTTTGTTTACCTGTAGTACTGTGTTGTTTTTAAAAGCTTTCTATTTTTAATTTTTACAAAGAATTAGCATTTCAATCGGAATTGCAAAGTTCGACAGATAAATTTTTTTTATATAAACAATAAAAAATTGTGCTTTTCTAAAATCATTTCAAAGCTTAGTTATTGCATTTAAATAAATAAGCTTTGACCTTATTTTAAAAACAATTTTCTATAATTAAATAAAATAGTAATTAATTTAATAATTTAAAAATTAATTAATTAATTCAATGAAATATTATTTATAATCGAAAAATTTGCGTTAGAGGTTTGACAATATATTTGTCTGTCAATCTATTAATTTTGTAATTAAAAATATACAAAGTAGATGTGTAGGTACCTAATTTCGATATAAAATAAACCATTTATTTTCTCAAAATATATGTATACGGCATAGAAAAAAGAATAATATTTCAAAAATTATAGAGAAAAAAAAATGAAGATTTTATTCATAGACCACTATGACTGCTATCAAATTTATTTAATTTCGAGGGTTTTTACTAATTAATCAAAATATATTGAATAAATATCAATATTTTTTTATCCTTTATAGATAATTCAAATGGTGACGAAACATTAGCTTCATTATTCGCAACCATAATTTCATTTAACAATCAATTTGAGATATTAATTCAAAATGTGGTGGCATTTTCTAATGAAGTGACTGAAACTTCCACCCAATCCGGAGACTCACTATGTAAGTAGTTTAGTTGGTAAGAAATATAACAAATAAATTTGAGAAAAGTGTAACGCTGCGTTAAAGCAGCAAGGTCATATCTCCTTTACATTGTCCAACAAAAATTTACAAAATATCCTTTGTTGTATTTACAATATATTTGTATAAAACATTTGCTTCTTTGTTGTACCACTCTATTTACATAATACTATAAATCGCTTATCATTCATTAGCGGTTTCTATTAAAAGAACAAATTGATTAAGAATCAGCTTAAGATTAAGAGTCAGCTGTGGTGTTACTAATTGTTTATTTCTCTTTTAGATGTACCAGATAATTTTATTATGTCAATTGTTTTCTTTATTTTAAACATATGGACTTTTATAACACAAAATACATTTGCAATGGAACAAATAAACCAGATTATAAATAATGCTACAATGGCCGGTCGTACTCTAGGTAATGTTCTATAACTTAAGTTGTTTCTGATATCTGTGATTGCTGTCACAGTGCCTGCGGGTGAGGTGATCCGCGATCACTGTAGCCGCAGCCAATGTATTGCACATGCACATAAATAATTTTCTTTTTAGATCCATCGGATGTTAATGCAATTATTTTAAACCTACAAACTCTGAGTAATGGTCTCTTGGATATTTCATACTATTTGGCCAATACAACAATATCAATAAAAGCCCAAATAAACGTAGAGAGTGGAAGCCTTGTATTCGGTTTAATTCTTTTATCTTAAATATCAATCAAATTCTAATCGGTCATATTTTATCATTGCTTAGCAAATGCCAAAGGACTAGCATTAGAATGTCTCGATGTAGCGAATGAACTCTCATCGGTATATGGAACATTTTCACAGGATATCAATACATGTATGCAGAGTTTTCCAGCAAATGCAACAGCTATTACACCGTCACGTAATCCTTTTGAAAATGTTCCCTGATGATTATTTAATGATTTAATTAAAATGTCATTTTAGAATTAACGGACATCAACAATTCAATTACAGCACTTGCACAAAGTGTTATAGTAGTGTTTAAGTCAGAATTTACACTTATGCAAAATATTTCTCAAATTGTAAATGAAAATTTTGGACCGGCAGCTAGTGGATTCTAACAATATATGTACATAAATATGTGAATATAATAAATCATAAGTCAGTTCAAGTTTATGAATAAATAATTTACTCTCTTTGACTACTATAAGTACGTCTTCAATTTGGTATTTTGTAAAATTGTTCTGAATATATTCCATAAACGCACTCATTATTTTCTTATTTGTATTTTTTAATTTTTTTTTGTCACAGATTTTTAAATTAAAAATAATAACTGGAGGTAGGAACTTAAGATTGTTGACAAGTCTTTCGAAATTGAATCTCTTGTTACACATCCAATAGTGCGATTTAATTTTATATTCCCGAAATAAGGTTTCAATTCAAAATTAAATTAATTAATTGCGAGATTCTAATGAAAAAAAAAATACCTTCATAAACGAAATATGTACGTACATTACTATAGTCAAAAGCACTTTCTTTTAATTTAAAATAAATCATGCTGAGAATATTGTATAAAGCAATCAATAAACTTCACTTCTAATAATAAAAATAAAAAAATGTGAAAAAAACTTAAATTATAAATCCTTTTTATGGTAAATCCTTAGAAAAAAAATTGTTTTGGAGATGAGTCATATGAATAATAAAAAGTTAAATAAATAATATACCTGATCATTTTCTATAGGTATGGTTAAATTGCATCAATTCGATTTCAGTACACGGGAAAAAAATTTCAACAAAAAATTAACAAAGCCCTAAAAATAAAATTAATTTTTTATGCTTATGGGGGAATGAATTGCTATATGAGGGCCAAATAGACAGGTCGCCTATTGTATTATAGATATTTTATGGTAGGATTTTACCTGTAGGTACTTACACTATGAAGATTATTGTTTAAAGTTTTTTTATTTACAAAGTTTTTCTTTTCAACTATGACAGGTACTTTTTTCAACAATAAAAAAATTTATTAAAAATGTAGAACGATTATTAATGTGCAATGCTAGACAATTTTTTTTTTTAATAATATTTGCCAAGGTCTGGTGGATTAGGTGTTTTCCTAATGACTTCGAACATGTTGAACAATGAAAGTACCAGAGTTGGAGACAATCCTATAGAGTTTTAATTATTATGTTTTATTTATTTCTAAAATTTAGCACAATTTGATTTAGGGAAATTACAGACTTACGATTTTTTGATTTGAATCTATCTAATTATTGGGTTTCATAACTGATTATTACACTCCCATAGAAAGTCATTTGATTTTTTTTTATTGTTAAATAATTAATTCCATTCTAAATTGGTGATAGATTGTTAGACGAATTCTTTACAATAAAATTTTTGTTTTCAGCAAAACTTCTTAGTAAATGTTAATTTTTGTTTTATGTAGATACTGAACTGAACCTACTGTAGAAGTGGACATAATAAAATTAAAAAATTAATCTCTTACATAACAATTTCGATTTAGAACTTCAAACACTTTTCATATGAAAACCATAATATAGGAATATACTGGTTTTATTGTGTACAGCTTATCTCGTCCCATTAAACCTTTATTTATTTAAGTCCCATTTAAAAACCTGAAAAAAATTTCAAAGTAGGTACACTAGACATATCTTTAAAATAAAAAAAAAATCTTTGAGGAACTATTCAAACAAAAATGTTTGTTAAACATATCACGTGTCAAAAGGAATTCCGTAGGACGTTTTTAATGGAAATATTATAGAGACAAAATAAACTAAACTATACTGTGAAACGACGGCCTAAGTGACGATTTGTTAAATAAAAGAGATTTTTTTGTTTGTGTATATGTGCACATATATTAAACCTGAAAGAGAGTAAAAGGGGGTAAAAGATATCACATATCGTTTTGTATGCAATTAGTTAAAATAGTTCGGAATATGATAAAGGCAGTCTACATAATGTTGAAGTTATTAGTTCATTAAATAAATAAAAATAAAATCTTTGTTTTTTGATCAGAATAATAAATTAAATTATATTGTTTATGAGTTTGGCCTCAAGCGATATGTTTTTAAGTTATTACAGTCAGTTACTTACCCGAGATTCAATTAACAATTAACAGTTTTAACTTTTACCTTTGATTTTAATTTTAATTTTATTTATTTATTCTATTGGCAGCCTTTAAATGAATGCAATTTATTAATATACATTATATTAAATACATATGTACGTGGATAAGTTTCAAAGGAAAAGTAAAAAAATAAAAAAAACAAAGAGTTAAAATTAATTAGCTAATATTACAGTTTAAATAAATTTTACACCAACCTATCAAAATTTATTAAAAGTACATGAAAAATGGCTGCTATGTAAAAGCTAACACGGCTGCCATATGAAACTACTCCCCTCCTTCCATTCCCCCACCAATACCACCTCTGAAACATCACACTCTCATTGTGTGTATTGAAACTTTTTACCGTTGATTTTTCGAAAGTAGAATATCACCAATGTTTCGAGAATCGTCTTTTCGGTGATAAACAAACAAAAACCAAAAATAACTACTGTCACGGCTTCTTTGCGGTTTTTGAATTGTAGCAGAAGAAGGCTGTAAATTACAATACAAGAGAGAGTGAGAGAGTAAGAGCTTGGTATATACATTTGTATGATAATTGATAAGCAAAAACAAATCCGTTGTATGCCTACCTAAATACAGAAAACTAAGATACAAAAATGATTGAACTAATTGAATTTGAAATTTTTTTTTTTAGTTTTTTTATGTAGTATTTTATTAATATTTTCTTTTAAGTAAATCCAAATAATGCTTAAAATTTAATAACAAAAAAATGTAATCATTATTAACTATACAGTCACGAAGTCTATACATCCTGAAATCATAAAAATCGATAAGAAATCAAAATTTTCTCACGAGACCTACACACATTTTTCGATTAAATAAACATAACTTGTCGAACCATTGTTATCGTAATCAATTTTTAAAATCCGTCTAAAGATAGGTGTAAGACAATGCAATATACAAAAATAATTTCAATAAAAAAACAATTATCAATTCAAATATACATACGTACATAGATTTGGACATGCATGATTATTATGTGTTCAATAGATTTTGTAAATACTCGTATATAGGTACCCATAGAGAAATTGGTTAATTAGTGATTTTATGTGAGACGCTTAGTAAAACAATAAAATTTAAAATTTCTTTAACCGAATAAATAAGACGAATGTTTTATAAAAACATCACGCACATTTTGTGGATGAATTATCCTAAACAAAATATTAATTTATCCTTAAGACATGTCAGACATGTATAAATATGTTGTGTTGAAGTCATGGGAACCATAGTTATAGATATTTTCTTTTACGAAAAAAGAAAAATGAATTCAAATCCAAAGGGAACAATGAACTGAGAGATGTAAACGAAAATAAAAACGAAACACTAACAATTGTGCTAAAAAGACGTAATAATAACAAAATACAAAGAAAATTTACGAACGTGGGAGCAAAAGTCGTTTAAGGATCAAAATTCAAACAATACACTATTTGTAAGACATTTTTCTTAAACTCGGTATGCAACACAACGATATTTGGGTACGGTCTATTGATTTAGAATTTATTGTTCATACAAAAAACGTGTGAACGTTCATCTTGATTAATTTCACATGCACGTCGGTTTTTCGATGCAACAAACCAAATTTCCGTAAAACAGCTGACATGCAAATATTAACAATTTTTAGTTTTTTTTTTTTTTATTTTTAAAAAAATACTACAGTACAGTTTCTTCTTTATGTGCACACAACAGAAGAGAACAGAATGAACGGATTAGAAAGGATTTAAATTTGACAAAGGAATAGGCAGCAAATTGAAAGTCCATTTGAAGCAGTCGATGTGGAAATAATTTAAATATTTGTGTTATGGATTTTTGATGCAAGAAATTGGTAAACATCTGCCATTCAGTGGCTAAACAATATTTTGATGTAATTATTATTTTGACGAGAGAAAAAGGATTTGTGACATTTATGTTGAACGAGGCAGAAATGATTGTTTTGTGTATAATATTTACTAAATCTTACAAAAATAAGATAATATCAATTGGGTAGTTTTATATACATAAGTAGGTAGATTTAAGGGAAATATAAAAAAATTGGTCTGATATTAGAAAAATATTAACCTATGGGTTCGATTAATGTATAGTTAATTGGAGACATAACCGTAGCGTTTTTTGGTTAATTACCCCTCTTCTAATCCGGTTTTAATATGGCGAAAAACAATAGGAACTACTAAAAACTATTAAAATCAGTTCTTGAGAAAACAATTCTTATGTGATTTTGGTAGTTTTTAAACATAAAAGGAGTAAAGTACTGTAGTCTTTTGCATAATCATAGTAGTTACACCAACGGACTCTTACGACAAACTGCTCTAATACTGTTTCAGGTTTGTCTAAAAATTAATTTAAATTAATACATGTCTTTAAGTCTATTCAGTTTATCTCGTTTGCATATAAAATTTAGTAAGATTTCATTAAGCGTACCGCAAAACAATCATTTTGGACCAGTTTTAATTTTTTTTATTTATTTGATTGATATCAAAAGCTCACATATTATACAAACGAAAAGAAATTAAAGAAAACTTGATAATTCAGTGATCAGTCGTAGATTATGGTTGGGGGGTGTCAACATTTCTCATAACGAACTAACAATTCCTTTTTTTTTTATCTCTTAAAACATTTTTCAAATTAAGTTACTAACTAACATTTTTCAAATTAAGTAACTAACTATCAAAACAATAATACAATTGAAAAATGATGATGCCATTGCCAAAACCTCAGAGAATAATTTATTTTTAGGGAATTTAATGATTATTTTCCGTATCCCAATTTCAAATTTTAAAATTTATAAGGTTGTTATGGAAAATGGGGTATTTTACGTATGGTCAATGTTTTTTTTTCAAGGAGCCATTGTGATTGGTCAGCATAATATCGAAATGTTTTTTTTTTGTAATTATGTAAAAGTTCATTTTCTGTTTGATATAAGAATAGGCAATAGCCGATATGTTGAATTATGATTATGTTGAATACCGTCTGAGACAGTTGTAAGATGTCTGAAACTTCATTTTTGATCATTTTCATGATTTTCACGCACGTGCTTATTATTATTATATCCTAAAATTTTATAATTTTTCTATTTATTGTATATCTATATTTGTATAAAATAAGAATAATCACTGTTTACAAACTCTTAAGATATATGTTCGCATATATATGGTTCATAAAATCCATTCTTAGAACACGTGCGGGCAACCAACAAACCATTTTTTTTTAGAGTTGATGTTTGCTCAAGAGGCCAGACAATGCATAAAAAACCACTGTGCCAAGATGAGTTTTTGTTTTTTTTTTAATTGTTATTGTGATGAATGCAATGTTTATTTTTTGTTTTCGATTTATTTACATTAACAAAATAGATAGCTTTTTTCAAAAAATATTATTCTTATTTAAGGCTTAAGTATGCATGATTTTAAACATTTACATTGTTTGATGCTTTTCTTTAATGAATAAATATGCATATAATGGCTATGAGTGTGTTTAAATCATAATATTTTATATTCTAATGGACATTCTTTCAAATTATAAAGTTAGATAAAACCATCAAATGAAAATGTAGTTGGAGAGTTTAAATTGGTACCTCATATATGTATGTATGTACAATTGTACATATTGCATAATATTTAAGTATGCACCTATGCTTATTTTTTTTTTTAAAGTTTTTAAAATTACCCTATTCAAGCTCCTCACATTGAGAGCCCCTCATTGTACGCCTCCTGAATTTCCAAAAATTAGATATAAGCCAACTATTTTATCAACTCAATTTGTACTTAAAAAAGTTCAAAATAAAATTACTTCTTAGGCCGATTGCCATTCTTCAAAAGAGGCTATAAATAAAGACGTCATCATTGCTTAACTACTATTTTATGACAATTTTTTTTAAATTTAAAAACTGACTTTTACAGATATTTTTTCTAAGAAAAATCGTGAGATGCGTTAATTAAATTTCCTTACATTGCAAAACTAAAAAAAAATCCGAATGAATTAGTTATTAAAAGAAAAAAAAATCTTTTTTCCACAATTTATTTCGCCAAAGCTAACAAATAATCTTAATTTATTCTACATCACGCATAGGAAATAGGTAAGGTAAATTTCTTTATATTCACTTTCCGAATTCCCCCATTTAAAGTATCAACATTTTCAATATTTTACTAGTTTATTGCACCCTAACTAAATATCCCTATAACTGATGGCTTTCACATTTATGGCTGGACAAGTGTTTATTTTACTTACAGGTTACTTTGCACATGTACGCAAAGAAACAGGTAGGTATTATCTTAGAATAATCACCATAAAATCTATGTATGTGGTTATTTATGAATATGGTCAGGTTAATTGTAATGGGCAAGGTTTCCATCTAATTCATTTGCATTTTTGCATAGTGCACAGTTATTTTACATTTTTTTCCATAAATCAGGTGCTTAAATATAGAAATGTGTCTATATATACTTAGAATTTTTTTATTTCTATACTTGTACCTTATATTTAGTAATATAGAATTATATTCAAATAACAATACCATGAACATGTGTTCATATAATTACCTCCTGCATAGATTGCAGCAAACGAAATTCACCCTCATTTTCTCACGGTTTTGTTGTAGCACAAATCTCAAAACAAATTTCGTTGCGTGTGTGTCAGTTGATTAGTCAATCGTTGAAAAAGTGGTTTTAGAATCGAAAAGTTTTTTTTTTTTAGATTGCATGCTCTCAATATAATGATCCCCTACCCTCTACATGTCTATTTTTGTATAAAGTGAAAAGTTATGGTTTTTTTTTTTATTAGAACACACCACAAATGATTTTTGTTGTTTTGATTTTAGTCAGTACAAATTATAGTTTGAAATTACATATAATAGAAAATATGTTTGATGAGTGTTAAGAATTAATTTCTATGTACCTACTCAATAGATAGCGCTAATTACTTAATGGGTAAATTCCTGCTAATTCTGTATCTCTATTTAAGGATATTACTTTATGATGATGGTAATTGATTTCGGCATATGTAGGCAATTGAGAATGACGTTTATGGAATCTGAGTTCATTTTCTATGACATTTTTAGATTGCATATTAAGTAAGTAAGATAAACTCAATCGAGCTGGCAACCGAAACGTAGCTTAACTAAATGAAACGGATCGTTTCTATTGTGAACTACAATTGAAACTATATATATATATATAGTGAAAATTAATTTTTCCTAAATCAAAATAAATGAAAGAAAAATAATTTCATAAGAAGAAATAATCCCTTATATTCTTAAAATATGAAATCAAATTAATCAAAAAAGAAAAAATATCTTCAAATATTTTAACCTAAACGACAATAAATTACATCGCATTTTAACTTGCCCCCATCTCAAATCATTTCTGGGTGTGTGTATTTAAAACTCATAACCTATTCGATATACAAATATCAAATAAATTCATGCACAAATATGTTAAGTGTTCACATTCAATAAACAAAACCACTTGTTAGGGCTCATATTACCTACCCTACATAAATATAAGGGCAGATTTACTATTATGCTATTTTCGAATATTTATTTTCATATTACATATCTCATTTTTTTTTTAATAACATACCGAAAACTCTATTTTGAGGGTGATTTTTCGAATTTCGCTCCCACGGTCTCATGGTGAACACGTGCATCGTTATGTGGATTGAAATAAATATAAAAAAAAAAAATCAGTAAAATGAGGGTTGATTTGGTCCTAAAAACTGTTAATTTATATACATTTTATATGAACTATATGGGGTGAACACTGAACAGTTTTATCTTTTTTTTAGATTTAGGGATTTTAACCTCTATTATTGTGTTTGTATGTGGTGTATGTGTTTGAAAGGGAATGCAACGTTATTTTTAACGTTTATTTTTTATAATTCTTAAAGTGTGTTTTGTTGTTTTTTTTTTGTTGATAGATATAAATTAGGAAATTTTATTTGATGATAAAAATGAGGTTTTTTATTTATTTGTGATAGGAATTAAAGACATTGAAAAAAAAAAAATTTAAAATGAATGATTATAGAAAGAAAGTATATTTATTATTTTGATAATAGAAGATCATGACTAATGCCTTCTGATATGGTATACTGGTATGGTATGGTTAGAGCAGAAAGTTATTGTCTTTGCAAAAAAACTAATATTAAACATTAACTTGGATCTCTCAGAAAGCTCTATTAATGTATTTATGGAGTAAAACTTCTTACTATCTAAGAATGCAGTTCTCAAAATTTAACGAATACTTACTATTTAAAAGAAAAATAATAGAAACACTATTGACTATAAAAAAATTAAGAAAAAAAGGGATTGTATTTGTGGATGTTTGTTATGTAAGTACAGAACGTTACTGTTCATAATATATGTATAATTACTTACTTGTTCTTGACTTTGTTTATGAATTGTGTGTTTTATTTTTTATCTCTGTGTTAATAAATTAATTAATTAACTTTCATTTCTTTTTCTTAAATAGGAAACGGTGTTTTCGTCTACCATACTTCTCTACATGTGTACCTAATCATGTTTAGACTATCCTTTCTAAGAGTGCACGTTTCTGAAAAGGATAAAAAAATCGTGACCGTTCATATATTTAGGTAAAAAATTTATTTTTGTTGAATATCAAATCAAATACAAAGGACATCGAAATGTTATTGTAAAAAAAAATAGAATAAATACTTTTGCAACAAAAGAAAACTGCCCGCCGGGTATAGACGTATACTATTATTTATCCTGAATATATGAGGGTTGGATTATGTGAGGACATGCATAACAAGGGTTATATATTGCGAAAGGTAAAAAGATTTTTTGTTGTTGTAAGTTAAATTGTATGAAAAAAGGATGTTATAAAGGAAATATGTATATAGTAAAAGAAAGGGTCTCATGGGGTCAACAAAAAAGACAGATTGGCAGATTGATTAAAATATGTAGTAATGATGTAGGTACGTAGTACGTAGCGTACATTAGTTCATTACCTAGTACAAAGACACCATTCTTAGACTTGATTAAGAATGACGACTTCTTGCAAATGGATTCTGTTGTTCATATCCTTTGCGGGTTGTAATCTAGCTTTATATTTATTTAGTTTGAAATTACAAAAATTTAAAAATAATTCTCTCACTGGTCATTTTACTAGACTGAACTGTAATTTTAACAGAATTATTAAAAAAATTTAAAAAAATATTTTCTTGAAATGTTACCGATTTTTTTACATTATACCAATAATTTATTGATTACATTTTTTTTATTTTTAACTTAAAAAAATTCAATGTTTATATGTAAAATCAGAAACATTTCAATCAAACATTTTATAGATTATTTTTTAATAGATGTTCAAAGAACCATACTGGAGAAAACAAATTATGCGATATTAAGTAATTAAGCATAAGTACATATGTATGTATGTATGTATGTAAATAGTACTAAATGAAGTGGTGTAAATGAACGCTTAAATAGATTAAATAGCTTAAATTGCTACATACATTTCTAAAGGAAAGCGGACTTGAGGAGGTACTCTAGATAATGGAGTGGTTCCATGAAAATAGAAGAAGGGGGCACAATAGATCTAAATCGGTCGAGGCGCACCCCCAATTTAATACTCAATAATAAATACTCAATGTAGCTATGTATGTATGTACAATGTACAGTACATACCTACATATGTATGTACATACATATCGATGGTGTAACTGTGATATGCTGTATCTAATATTTTTGCGATTTTGAGATTTTTAAGGCTAAATGTTCTTCTAAAAGAAATGAATTTATGCGAAATTTTTTTTTTAAAAACCGACAGTTTTGAGTTTAGATCAAAAATTCATAAAGCGGCAACACTTATGCACAATGCACATATGTATGTTACCAAATATCATAAAAAGTTAAATAGATTTTTCCTTCTCATGTAAAATCAACTATTTGTATGTGAAATACAAAAAAAATATTATTTTCTTTTTTTCTTCCATATAAGACCGATATTTAACATGAAACACGTATGAACATGTTTATAAAATTTCCAACATCGAAAATCAATGCACGTGGTTTGAACCTTTTTTTAAAATTTTTTTTGGGTACAAAACAAAAAATGCATTCAAAATGCAACAAGAAAATGATTTAAAAAATGAACTTCTTTCCATTATGCCTTCAAGACATGTTACGACACGTTTTGAACAACTTAGTTGCAACAAGAAGAATCACTACGAAAAGAAAAAGAAGGTTCACTTTCATGATCATAAATAATGTGTGATTTTTAATGAATTATTATTGGTTGCACTTATTATCTGGTACATTGTACTAGTTGTTGCAGTCGTTACATTTTTTTTTGTTATTGTAATTTCGTTCATTAATATGAAAAATAAGGACAAACCGATATTATTTATGTATGTATGTATGTATAAGGACTGTAAGCTAACAATAACAACAAAATGCAACATATACGCCTACATACGCCCTCGCCTCCTTTAAAAGCTTCGAAAAACAAAAACAAAAATTAATGAAAACACAGAGACACGGGTCCAACTCGCGACTAACGCGTGTTTTCTGGTTAACTGTGCGGTACCCACGCTACGCCTGGCATTATTATACCAACGTTAAGTTGACAGACTGGTTTGGTTGTTTATGTTTTTTCGATCTTAATTTACGACTTGTTTTTAGTATTGAACGTATACGTGTATAATATATAAGTACCTAAAATATAAGAAGAGGAAATTAAAAAAGCTCGTTTCTCTTGTGCTTGTATTTTGATACATACATTTTTAATTGTGTGCTCTAATGATCTTTTTAATTTTTATGTAGGTAATATTGTATGTATGTATGTATGTATATTTATAGTTAAGTATGTTACGATTATAAAACAAAATATTTTTGAGGAACAAAAATACTTACTTCGAGAATGCCTCATATTGTAAGTTCCACATATAAATATATATAAATTTTTCCCTTGCAATCTTCTAAATGTACTTTCAGCCAACTTCTATCTATATGTATATTGAATCTAGAGCTAGATCTGTTTAGTAAAGCTTACTTTAATTTTTTTTTGTTAGCAAAATTAAAATTGTTTTTAATAAAGTTTGTTCCTGATGGTAAGCAGGACATATTTTAGGAGATTGTGGCGCCAATAAAAAATAATCAAAAATAAATCATTTATCACATTTTACTCAAAATTTACTGATACAAAAAAAAGCCAACGTTTTAGTTTTTCTAAGATCCTAAGAATAAAAGTCAATTAATTTAAAAATAGTTTTCAATGGAGTCAGAATTTTATTCTAAGAAATTTAACTACGGAAACATCTCACCCTCAGTTTAATAGTGGAACATCTAAAAAAGCGAATTTCTGAGTTAAGAATTCCAAGTTGAACAAATTATCTTTAAATGAGGTGTTTATTGCTTTTGTAGCTTAAAAAATTTTGATTTAAGATATTTTTCGTAATTTTTCAATTATTTTCTCATTCTAATTTATTTCCAAATTTCAATGTTATAACGAGACATTTCGTATTTAACTCATGCTCAGAAATTGTTTAGCAAAATATACAACATATTGTTTAACAAAAATTAAGAAAAAAAACAAATATTATTTTAAATTAAATTTTAAATTCACAGTATATGTACTTTTAAAATTCAATTATACACCTTCTTATGGGTAATAATAAATCCAAAGCATATAGTTCCCCCCTATGTCAATAATTCTATCACTTGTTGCTGAATGTTCAATTTACCCTCCAAATAAATCAATCCCAAGCGTGTGTGTTATTAACCTTCCACTTTGCACTGTTAACCTGTTGAACTTCTATACCGTTTGACAAAACATACATCCAACAACCTACATATTCATATAGAAAATACCCTCATACTATATACAGTATTGATACACCATTAAAACGGTATCGGCATTATTCAGCTCAAACACAGATAATTGACAGTATTTAGGTAAGTTAAAATAAAATTCCCCCTAAAATTTGTTTTTTTTTTAAATATTCATTACTCTATTAATGTTCTATGTGCACTCCGATCTCCGACCCCTAATCGTATTTCACAACAATAATATACTTGATAATATATACCTGAATTTCTGCCCATAATAATAACCCATAGGGGACACTTGTAATGCAGTGTGTATGTGCATATCAACATAACGAGAAAAAGAAATAAAAAATCACCTATGTACCTACTACTATATGTATATAAAACGAAATTTTTTGTCAATAATAACAATAACGCCATAAAAAGCCATAATCAAAATCCATTAAGTCGCGTATGTGTAAATTTGTGCATACGAGATGAATATGATGATGATGCTGATGAAAATCACCCTCGCTTACCATCTGCCCCAAAAAAACGAAAAAAAATTTGTGAGAACTTGGTTGAGGTACATGTTCCCACGATTTCTTCAATTTAATTTAATACACAACAAACCTTGTAATCACAGCATAAAAACATCCATCCTTCCCTGTCATATACACTTGCATCAATGGTTTCGTTGTTTCGCTTCGTTAAAAAAATATGAACACCTGCCCTTATACAGCTCCCTGATAGGAGCTGATATTTGATGGCCTGTAAAAGTAGTGGGGTGTAGATACGGTTTGTTGTTTATGGTTAAAATTCACCCTACGTACGGCTATATAAAGAGCACAAGTGCCCATGTAGGAGTCATATACGAAATATAGTTCGAAGCGTTAACAAGTTATTTGAGAAAAGAAATTTTTGTTCAAATCATTGTGAAATCGTTTTTGTTTGTATTGGTGATAAAAGTTATTTACATAATCATGTCGACACAATACAACGAATATATTATCAACAACAACAACAGCTACAATGACAACAAGTACAATGCACAAAAAGCGGCCAAATCACCATCGCATAAAATTAAACGTATCCTGAAGCCTTTGTTGAAAATGTTGCGTCACAAAAATGCCGCCAAAAAGGAAGAGGACCTGTTCATCTATGAGAATCACAAAAATCAGTCAATTGAAAGTGGTGCCGACGATTTTTGGTCATCCGAAATTGATGATAATTCAGCAAATGAAGAATTGGAATCAAGAATATTCCATGAAATTGAACAGTGTCCAGACGATGCAGCCGTTTATGTATACGACAGTGATGAATGTGATATTCAACCAGTTCATCGCAATCAAACATTTGTTCCCGTTCATTTTGCTCGTACCGATGCTGGAACATTTTTCTGGACCACCATGGAGAAACCAGTTGATTATGAATTGGTTCAGCCATCCTATTGTTGTTCTAACTATCAACAGCCACAGCTTCAGTATGGTGATCGATGGGTTCAAGCCTAAGTTTTTTTCTTAGTTTTCTTCTGTCTTCTGGAGTATGTGATGATATTGTATAAGTGAAATCGACATTTAATCAATGTGCCAATTATGTAATTTTTTAAGTATTTTGATCTCTGCTATTTTATAATTTACAACTATTATTAATTAATTACATAATTAATTAATTAATTGACCTGAAATTATGCTCAAGCTTTATTAAGATATTTTTGGATGCCTGCAAATGTGGCGGCGTTGTGATATTAGCTGTTAGGGATAATTGATTTGTTAAGCTTTTTGTGATTCGTAAAAAAAATGCTTTAATTTGTATTAATTATTATTGTCTTCCATTTTTATAAGAATTTTTTCTTTAAATAAAAAAATATATGAAAAAACATGAAATTCTTTTCTTCTTGTTTCTTTACAGCTTCTCTTTGGTTGTTTTGTTTTTTTCTTTCTTTTTTTTTGTATTTTAGGTATGCAATGCGACAACAGGTATTTTTATGCAAAATTAATGGTTTGCTTTGACCATCATCATGCACTTTATAATGGAACCAACTTCTTTACATTTTTTTTTTTGTGGTTGAAGAAAAAATTGAAGCAGGTACTGGTTTTTGTAAAATGATAAATTTTCAAAAAAATTCTGTTTAAAAAAAGGTTTCACACTACCTACTTATTAGATCTCTTACAGGAAATACAAAAAAAAAAAAAGTTTAATTTACCTTTTTAAAATCTTACAAGAAATGAAACTTTAGTTGATCCTTTTTTAGGCTTCTTCGCATGAAAAACATTTATTTTGACAAAAAACTATTTGTCAAAAGTTTTGCCTACAGATTTCTTTCTCGTTTCTTTTCATAGGGATTTTTTTTTATTGTTTATGATGTCTGAATGTAGGTAGGTAGTGAGTATTATTAAATAACATATTGAAATCGTTTTTATGTACAGCGGCAACTAATTTTCTGATTTTTTGGAAGAAAGTATTAATTAGTAATAATTATTTATTATGTTTTATAAACCAGAAGCTATATGTGTAGATATAAAGGAAGAGTAACTAAGAACTAAATCAAAATTTAAAATCGAAGCGAATCAACTACTTATGTATATATATTTATTTGCTTCATGTTTTCATGGACTGTGTTGAGAATTAGCAAAATTAATGGAAAATCACATGAAACTTAATTGAAAACCATTCAAATTCAACTGAAATTTGACAAACTTTTTTTAATAAAGTTTATTTTTTATAATTGAAAAAATAGCGTTTTTATTAGATTTGGAAAGTAACCCTACTATTTGTATGGGTTCCTTTTTACGTATATAGTGGATTTGTATAACGCGGCATTTTTGTGGAACCCAACATCCGCGTTATACTATACGAGGGACGCCTGTACATATTATATCTTATAGATTCCAATAAAAATTTACAACAAATGAATCAGATTTGTGTACAAACAACGAATTAGATTAATTTCAGTGTCTATATCTACTTATGCCAATTATCCTTATCACCTTAAAAATATCGAAGTAGGCAGTTGAGTTCCTCTTGGAAACGAGAAAATTAATATGTCCACTCATATTGATATTTTGGGCAAGTTAGCAAACAAATTACAGATATGTAGGTATACGAGTATATACATATGTAGAATGTAGAAATATTCGCATCCCTCGATTCGTACTCACTTGAGTATTATCTGCATGAAAAAGGCATCAGGACACATGTTTTAATTCAGTGCCTCGTATAATATTTTTAATTTAAGATCAAACTACTCAAACAAATCTATTTGGTTGTATGTTAAAAGTAGATAAGTACATATGTACATATATATAATATCATCTTCAAATTTCAAATGATTTATTTAAAAAAAAAATCCAATTAATACTTAAATGTAAAAAAATTACTCCCATCTTTTCTTCATGGATATTGGGTTTTATAAGTTGGGTGTACCTGCATAATACAAAATTAAATAAGAATTTCAAAAAATAAAATAAAAAACAACAAGAAATAGTCAAGTAACAAACAGTTTTTTTATTGTACAACATTAACACAACCATCGTAATATAATACCGATACTGACCTCAAAACCCTGAAGGGATTTGAACACGTGCACCAAAAAATCCAAGAGAAACATTATACAAAGCCGGTAACAAAAGAAACCCAAAAAGGGTCTGCATTCCAAGGTTTTTCAAATTGGACTCTTGTATGACTTCAACAGGTAACAAAAACGATTTTTTTTTCTTGAAAAGAATATAAATTTATCTCACAAAAAATAATAATAAAAAAAAATTGAAATTTTCCATTATTTTCTGGAGGCTTGGAATTACGGGCCTCTCTAATTTATTATTATTGATCCATGAAAGTACAGTTTGATCGTGATCATAAAAAAGGGTTTGAGAGTTTAGTTTTTTTTTTAAATTTTTGTTGTTGTTGTTGAATGTTGGTGTGCTTCAAACAGGATTAGGTTGTTAATGAAGCAATAAAAACCAAATGATGTTTATAAGAGCATTACTAAAGTTGGTTTCATAAGTCCACATTGATTACAGAATAAGATAAAAGTTGTCTCCGAATTTTATTTAAAAAATTATGCAAAGTCATGTCGTTAAAAACAAAAAAAATTTTTTTAGACATAATCTTGATAATAACTTTAAGTAGGCAGGTATATACCGAAACCTGGAGGATAAGATTTTCAAAAATTCTTGGATAAGCAAAAATAATATTTTTAAATGGAAATTGTTGTTCATATTTTTTTTTTGTTTGTTTATTTATGATTTGGTGAAGTGATTTTTATCTTGATGGATTTGGTCTCGACGTGCTTATTTTCATAATTTACCTACCTGATGCAAAAATCAAGAGTGTTTTTATTGTGTGCCAAATAAATAAACAAATTACAAAAAATAAATACTTATAGGTAAACAAGATAATCAAAAATAACATCATTTTTTGATTTCTTTTTTTGTTGTTGAAAATTTATGGTTTTTTTTTATTTGAAGAGAACTATTTTTGGCTTTTGGGATTTTATAGCTTTGGTGTCTTTGCGTCTTATATAATTGTTTGACAGATATCAGATACATATTAGGAGTCCATAATTATTTAAGCTTCCTTAATAACAAAATTCTATAAGTATATGTAGGTAGCTGATGATAATTAAATCCACCAAGTATTAATTGTAGGTATTTAATCGAATAGCATTTATCAATCATATGGACAATCCCTTCAAGTTTTGAGCTTACGATATAATTTTATAAAAAATTGCGTATGAGAAAATAGGTACGAGATACATCTGGTAAGCTTAAAGCTTGTGTCTCCTAAAAACTTGACTCTGGCCTTTTAATACATTTAAATTAAAAATTAGGCTAAGAATAGCCATAACTGTTAATATATTTTTGGTTGAAAACTACCCACATATTTGGAGAAATATTTTTCACCACCTTTATTTTCTCCTAACTATTGGTATACAGGTAGCCCTCCTACAAAACGATTTCCTACAACACAGTTTCAATCTAACACGATAAGAAAATTATGGAAATTCTCATGTAACACGGTAGTTTTACAATAGTCTCATACAACACGGAATTATGTTGGAACCTATGTACTGTGTTATAATAATTAACAAAATCAATATCGAATTAATTCCAATTTAGGTACGAATAATAATAAGTATTTTGATCAGCTAAAAGTCAACTCTATGTATTATGTGCACACCTATCTATGTACTTGTACATACCATACTCTAGTAAAATGAATGAGATTACGCAGTTTCAAAAAATTCTGTACAAACATTTTCCGTTTTGTAGAAAAAAAAACAATTTAATGAAATTATTTGTTGCAAGTCGGTGACTTTATGCGTAACTTCGATATTCTCTTGTTAAAAATATTTACTCTCCCGATTTACGATCTTTTTAATTTAGTAAAATTTAGATAACTTATTTTGTTGTTTAAATCCTAAAATATCTGTATTTTTTTTTTATTAAATTTTATTTTACTTATTTTTTTCCATTTAAAAGATTGTATTTCGTGCATAATAATTAACTTGATTCTAATTAAAATTTTAAGATTGTTTTAATTTTTCATTTAAAATTTTTTATTGACTTTGCGACATTAAAACATAATTTGACATTCCATCACGCAACAATCCCCTGCGTGGGTTTTAATTAGAATATAAAATATGTTTCGAACAACAAATGAACATTACTCGTAAGTCGTAAACACAATAACTTAATGAAAAAATTATCCAAAGAATTCTGATGTCATATTATATTGTGCAGTACGTGAGAATTGATATTTAAATGCATTTTAAAAATAATCAAAAAAAAAAGTTACCGTCCGTGATGTTGGGCTTGTCCATGTCCCATGTCATGGGAATAAAATGTACAACAAAAACTTACCTATAGAATTTCATGTTTTAAGAAAAACCCATCCATATGTATTCCAATTCAATTTGTAATTAATTATTTGATTGAAAAGCAGCACGTGTCCGTCTGTCATATAATGATTATTCAATCAAATGTAAATTAAACTCAGTGACCTCTTTGAACCATAGACAACAATTCATGATCGTGTGACAGGCTAAATATTACGTCTCCATTAATTGTTTTATGTGTCAGTTGTTGGTATATACCTATGTATGTGGCAACACTTATATGTAGGTACTTGTTTGTTTTCTGTAATTAAAATATAAATTGTAATAAATATATAAATGCCAGTCAAATAAATATTGGTAAAATATCAATCTCTATTCTCTATTCTATATATTGAGCTGTGCCACTTTCATTAAAATGATCACAAATAAATACATTTTTTCTCTTAGTATTTTATTGATGTTTAAATGTGTGTTGCCACATTAATGATTATAATATACGGACATACACGTATCGTGTAGTGTTACCCATGCTGAAAAACTGGTTTGCAACTATGATAATATAACATGAGCATAAGAGTTTTTGGTACGGTATACAAACGATGGAAGCGATGCGCAAGCCAAAACGCGTGCTGAGCACACGATATCGATACTATATGTATTATGTTGATGTAATGACTACCATATTTGTTAATGTTGATGGCATATATGGATACAAAATACTAAATGATTATTGTTTTGAATTATTATTTGTGTCATTGGTCATATTGTCATAAATATTTGTGAATTAAAAAAATTAATTAAATAAGAATTATTAGTTCAATTCACTGTAAGAATTAGCATTATGTAGATTGACGTTAATATTATTGTTGTTGTCAAATTTGTCTATTATTTATCTCAAATTACCTAACTGAAAACAGAAGTCGGTAAGCGAAAAAATCATTTAAGAAATCCATTTAAATGTTTAAAAATCAAGTAACCAATCTGAAAAGCTATGAAGAGATAACTATCAATGTAATAAATTCATAGATGACCTAGTACCTTGGGGTACTCCTGTATGCATTGTATAGATACTGGCAAAAAATATGATATAGAATTTGAACTTACCATAAATAGTCCATAGCACTAAAATAAGATTACTAAGTCGAGTTTATTGTTCTTCAAAAATCTAATTGCGAGAAATCTAATCATCGAGAGAATATAAAAAAAAAAAATACATTCGCGATTCTGAATGAAATTAAAAGATTACAATGTAACAAATACTTAGTCTTAATATAGTAATCATTTTATATGATTGTACAGATTATATTATATGGAGATTCAAAATAGGTCTAAATGAAAACGATAATGCTTTGTAGACCGGTTTCAATAAACGTCCGTGCCAAAAATTTGGTAAATGTAATGTTAATGTTTTTTTTTTTTTGTAAAAAAATCTAAAAAAAGAAAAGATAAAATATCTACCAATTAGGATGTTCAGAATATATAATTTTTCTAAAATACATTTTGTATAGAAAACCCCAAATTATAGTAAATGCCCATTTAATATGAGTTTACGGCACACATTATAGGACATTACTTGGCCAAAGAATATTAATTATCGAACAAAAAATTAAGGAACCTGTAATTAATATGAAAATATATTGGCAACAATTCCTTTTCGGTTTAAAATATCAGATTTCAAAAACTGTGTAGTAATATTTAATATTCTAGACAGACTAACTCGCCACATACAAAGATTAGCAGATATAAAAACATGAAAAATGGAAAAAAGGCATATTTAAAAGCATTTCACTGTAATTATTTCTAATTTATGTTTATAAATGCACCACAAAGAATGAAAACTGCTCAGGTAAAATTATTTTTTATTTCTTTGTACTAACAATAATAATAAAAATGTGTTTAAAAGATTGAAATCTATTTTTTTTTTTTTTCGTTTTAACTTCGTTTATACAAATTACAGCTAAATTGATTCTTGGACCGAAGATTTTAATGCGTTCTTGATGGGTATGGATAAAAGGTATGGAACGTACAATACAATAAAGAACCGAAAATTGAATAGAAAAAAATATTTATGTTATTTCAGCCGTTTCAAAAAGGAAAAGTTAAAATATGTCAAAAACCTATTTGAGAATAATAATTTGAAAATGTTGCCAATTGAACAATACCTTTTTATGGACATCAATTATATGTCATTTTTACGGTAATGATTTTGGACAAAAAGTTAATTGTGTCTGAAATTTGTTAAATAAACAAAAAATAGTTTTTTCCATTTATGTTCTTTATTAATTTTGATGATAAACTATATTTTTGCACAGATGAATTGGGATAAAGAATTAAATTATATTTACCTAGATGCATATTTTCGGTAATTCATGTTGGTGAGCGTTCCACGTTTCCATTATTTGATATTTTTTTTGTGCAACTAAAATTTAAATGAAGTTAAATAAGTAATTGGAAAACATAAGTGAGGATTATTCGAGGTAGCGATGATTAATATCTAAAAAATATGATTTAAATCAAAGATTTCTACTGAATATTTTGCCAGTTTTTTTTTGTTTTTTTATTTAAATTAATTTATACATTTTCATTATGATAGATTAATACATTTTCATATTGCATATTTGTTGTATACCAATTATCAAACTCAATCCTTCGATCTAATGGATATCTCTGTGTCGGCGTGTCGACGCTTTTCGGTATAACAAAAAAGAAAAATGAAAATACCATTCCATCCTTTTTACCCTTAGGTAACATTAGTCGATATGGGAAGTTTAATATATTTTTATTGCCAGAGAGCTTAATTCCATCTTTGTTGTCGAGTTTTTTAAACAATTCATAGTAAGGAAGTTGATCTCCTGTAAAATATGGAAAGTCAATGCAATTACGTGTAATTTCGTTATTGCCTATTTGAAGTTGAATCCTGGATTCATCTAGAAGATAAAATTGATCCCAGTAGTCGTGTGAGTGTTTACCCGAAATTCCATTTTTGTCATATTTAGAACCTAAAAACACTTTCAGTGTTACATTTTCCGTCTGTTCCGATACTATTTTAACCGTATAATTGAATGGTAAGTGATTTAATCGTCGTTGACGAGTTTTAATTAGAAAACTATTTCTTGTATCCGATATACTTTCATCACTCTCCATGATATCAATAACATTAGAAATATCTGCATCAAATGTATCAAAATATGTTTCAAGTTTTGATATAGTAGCTGATTCAATAAATACTGGCAAGTATTCAATGTCACTGCTTTTGTACGGTTCTGGTACAGGAACAAAATTAATAAAACGGTAAAAAAATTGATAAAAGATGGGATCTCTCATTGATGTTTCGTAATGGTCTAATATATTATTTTTCCTAGATGATCCAAGAACTTTTCTTGATAGTATGGTGTATTCAAAAAATAGTTTGGATTTTGTTTTAGGTGACATCTCCTTAAAATGAAGGCGTATCATGTTTTCCATATTTTTCAAACTGTCTATATCATAATAACTACCAGGTTGGTATAGTTTAAAGTTATTTTCTCTACCAGGAAAACTGGCTCCATTGTAGTATTTCAATCCAGAAAAATATCCCGTCTTAATTGGTTTATGCCAAGAAAATTGTGGAATTGCTCCCAGATCGTTTGATAAACGTTCTAAGAAGTAACGAATCATTATATTTTCATAATAATTTTTCATGATTATTCCCCGATCGAAGTCTGGATCCACTATGTTGTGCAACAAATTCTCTTCATTCTTCAAAAATGGATACCGCACATTTAGGTAGAAGTGATGCGCATTGAGACCAATATCTTCGGTGAAATAAGTCAATTTGTATTCGTCATTCATTTGTTCATTCATTCCCGTATAGTTGTCGGGAATAATAACCGTATATAAATTATCAACTTTTGGTAATTCACCAAATCCTTGCATTTTGTACAATTGAGCTCGTTGAATAGTTTCCGAATTGAAGAAGTAGTATGGATTAACTTCATAAATAGCTGGTAAATCGAATTTTTCAAAATCTGGATGACTTAAAAGAGCTGCGTAGAGAGCATTTATAAACATATCTGGATTAAGGTTATATTGAGACCGGGACGCTAATATTTTTAATATGTACAAATTCACCTCTGAATACTTAAAAGGCAAATTATACAGAAAATTGAGTAAACGCCGTTGTTTTTCGTTTGCAATCGAAAACACCTTATCTACGTCATTTTCTTTTTTATCGAATTCACGGTTCACATTTTGCTCAGAAATATTAACAATCTGGTTCGAAGCCGATTCGAATATTTCTCGGTTTACATTTTTCTGATAGATATGTTGAAACACTCTTAAAATAACACTTTGATCAATTGCAAAACTATCTACCCTATTTGCTAGCACTAACACACAAAATACTACCAGACCGACGGTACATTTCATTTTCAACTGATTGTGGTAATGTTAGCCGTAACCGTTGTATTTATAGAAGGATTTAAGCAAAGGTTAACTTTTTTCGAATTTATCACTGTAGCTGGTAGATAATTTTAAAATTATCATTTTATGTAAGTGTAATTACTATAAATTGCCAAAACAAAAATTATCACGTTACTGATAATAATGTAGAAGATATTTGATATTCCTTCTAAATTTTAGCTAATAAATGATTTTTTAATAAATTCATCAAATTTGATTTGAAAATTAATTGTACTATATTTTAATTCATGTTTTTATTTGAAACGGAAAGGCTCTCAAAACCAAATCTAATGATCAGTGGCAGACCTTCAAATGTTGGCCAAACACATTTTTTTTGCTTATTTTACAGTAAAAAAAAAATAATACATTTTTGATCTTTATGCCAGAATAACTCCTAAACTAAATGCTTTTCAAAGAAAGAATAGATTATGAAAATTTGATTCAAAATCTGTGGTATAAATGAACTAAATTTTACCTTTGCATCGAGGCACAGAGCCTACCTAAATGTGAAATTTAGGCGAGGGATTATACATTTTTTGAAGGTTAACATACTTAAAGTTAACATACTATAATTTCTTAACAAATTCGTGGTGATATTTATTTATTCTATATGATATTTATATATTTCACTTGTGGCGTTGGTGGAAACATATTTACCTGCATGACAACAAAAAATGCTGTACTTTTAAACTGAAAACTTAAAAATATAAATGATCATTCTATACGGAATTCCCTAAAACCCTAATATATTGTAATAACTAATAAATTGAATTGCATTGCGAGCGAAAATTTTTGATACCGTTATGAGCGTAGCTTCAAAGGGTATTATAACCTTGGTACAGAGTTTGTAACATCTCACCATAAAAAAAAAAAATTATCATTGCGCGAATACTCTGGCTTAAATTAGTGGGTTTGAGAGGAAGATGTCTAGCTTTCTAAGAACAAACCGAACAAGGTATGTGGGCCGTATGGGGTGAAATGTAAATGTTAAATGAACAGTGAAAAAAATGAAAATTACACAAATTATAGAGAATACAAAATTAATAAAGCAAAAAGTTCCATTTTCTTTTGTAATGGCGCTGCATAAATATTTATTTTAATTGAGAAAAATGAATAAAAACAAATTAAAAAATTATCATTTCTATAATAGACCAACATGTTCTAAACCCATTCTTTAACGCGCTACAATCGATTTTATATTGTTTTTGTATACTTATTATTCTAAGTATAAGCACCTATTTATCTCATAGTCAATCAGTTTTATATTGATTTCAATTTATATGTAGTTTTTAAAAATTACTTAACATTTCAGAAAAATGGCAAAAACTTTATAAAAATCAACCCAAAAAGATGCTTCTTAGCATTCCTTTTCCTAAAAAAAATCCGCATTATTGGTGAGAAACAATGATGGTCCACTAAAATTGAATAGTAAATTGTGAAAAATTTCACATGTTATCTATGAATGCAAATGGAACTGAGTAACAGAAAGAATCAATAGGCCATGCCACACGCTGTTGTCATTGGGCGCCCAAAACAGGTTATATAGGCAAAACGTATGTAAGGTAAAG
>JANSTT010004882.1:0-29734 GCA_026745375.1 Platyura marginata
ATAGAACTGATTCCGATGTAAGGACCCAAAGAACGAAAAAGCATACCAACACACATCGAAAATCTCGAACTAGATTGTTAGCTAACTAAAAACGCTTAAAACGTTTAACGAATTAATATCATTTAAGATGTGTATTTCCGATTTGAATTTTATTTTTACCCATTAATCCCGATTTTTCCCAATTAAAAACGTCCTAAATCTACCAAAAGTTACACAGAATCATTTGAAGATCGACTCTCAATCAATGAGAGTGGCTGATTTTATGTATGATATACTGACCATTAATATCAGCTCCTTCAAATCCGATATATTTCAATTTATCCCATCGTAAATTTGATAAACCTTCGCTGGTTATATTACAGCAGCTAATATTCAAATCTTCAATAGAATCATTTAGTATGCTGCCGGGCAGTTGATTCAAGAACTCATTCGTTATCTGTAAATTGTATTCACCATGATTAACAAAATATAAATAGGAAATTTTTGATATTTTACGTTAGTTCGTGATAAACTGAGTGCTTTGAGTTCCAGATTCCTTAACGACTTAATGGATTTATCGGAAATATTTTGGCAGTTACTTAAATTTAACGCAGATATGCGATTGCAATACTTTGAAATCAATGCAATAACATTGTCATTAACTTGGTCCACTCCACTAAGGTTCAGCACTTCAAGATTGGGCAATCTTATAATTGCCCTCATTAAACCTACAAATTGTAAATTAGAATTAGTGTGAGACAGTCTTACCATAAATAATTAGACGAGACAATCTTACCATATTTGGAACAATTACAATTCTCTTTGGGTAATGTTAATTCTCGTAAAAATTTGGAATATTTGTAAATATTTCGTAGTGTTTTATCGGTGACTGTTGATGTCGATAAATTTATGCGCTTCACGTTTTTGTGCAATAGTATTCTCAGTAAAAGATCACAATGAAATCCCGGACCATTTTGTGTTATGTAAAGAATAATTTTACTTTTAATGTTTGTTGGAAGACTCTCAAGGTGTCCGGTCGATTGGTAATATAAAATATTTGTTGATACAATTTTGATACAACTACACATGGAATTAAATTGATTTAAATAAAATTATTCAATAAACAAATATTTTGGGTGGAATACCTATTCAGAAGAGATGTTCCCCCAGAAAATTCCATTTTAAATGTTAATAAGGAATGTGCACTATTTGAGTACCTGATTCAGATAATCCAGATACTCTCACCGATTCCAAATGTCAATACTTAAATACTAATTACGGATAACAATTTTCAGCAATTTTTAATTGTTTTCGTTATTATTATTAATTACTTTCAACTGGGATGTCCCTTCCAAAGCAAAAAGATTTTTATTCTAGACCAAATACCAAAAGTCTATACATACTGCCAGATCGAAAAAATTATTTAATATTGATTTTTTTTGACAAGAGTAAAGTCTCGCTCTAACATACTGATAGTTTCGATGTACATGTCCTTCTCTAAATATTTATACTACAATTCATGGCTATACAAAATTAACGAACATACCCCTAGTCTTGCCACATGGTAAATATTGAATCCTATTTTTGTCCTTTTTTAACTCAATAAAGTTGAAACGAAAAAGAGATAATAATAAAATCAACTGTTATTTTTCACACTGTACCAGAAATTGTCCACAAATCCACGATTCTCAAAAATTAATTAAGAAATAGGTATAAATATCATTATCAAATGTTCTATTAACCAAATACATTAAATAGATAGTAGGTAGTTGTAACATTTAATGCCCGATTGCCGAGTGACCCCCGCGCCTCTTTTAAAGCATGTGCACAATGGAAAAAACTCACAATTTCTATGAAATTCTAAACTGTACCCCATCAGCGACAGGCGATGAAATCAAAAAATCCTATCGCAAACTTATTTTAATGTTTCATCCGGATAAAGATCGAAATAGTTCGAATTCGGAATTTATTAAATTGAATTTAGCATGGAAAACATTGGGTGATGCAGCGAAAAGAAAAATTTACGATTCCGAATTGTTGCAGAGAAAATTCAATGATAAACCAATTGTGTTTGATACTCTGAAAAAAGATGATTTTTCATATAATACGGATGTCGATGTTTACTATTATTTATGTCGATGTGGCGGAACCTACTATATGCCCGAAGATCTACAGGAAATGTGTTACATATCTTGCGATGAATGTTCACTTGTAGTTGAGCTGCAGTTATGATGAGTAAGATGCCTTTTTTATAGTTATATTTAATATATTTTAAGTATAAATTGTCTAATTTTAAGATTTATCTGCATAAAGCAGATCTTAAAGATTGAAACTATCAAATTCTAACAAGATACTAGATAAATGTGCCATAATAGAACAAACTAAAGTCAATGTAAAAACATCCACATTCTTGCGGCCTTATCTCGTAGTCAAATGCATGATCTATCCCTTGTCGTGAGAACTAAAGAACGGAACCAAAATTTCATAAGAACCTATTTGGTTGATGATGAAAAATCACACCTGTGCTACTGACAAATCTTTGTACTACTCCAGCTTTATTATAAACTTTTATCTAAAAAATAATTTCATCTTCATCCCTAACATAATTCGGAATATTTTAAACTAAGGTTTAACTTAAGGAATTTGTAATGTTACTTAAGTATTTACTTATCTTATGAAAAATGAATAAAAAGATATGATATTTTGATGAATTATTTTAATTTAGGAGGAATGATGTAGCCATCAGCTCAAGTGGACGTTGGGGGTCACTCAATAATGTAATTGTCCATTGAACTTTGCTTATAAAATATAGAATGGTTTAAAAGTTATGATCCGACTACAGTAATCCTGTTAGTCTTGCATTTATCGGTCCCCTATCCATTTTGCTAAAGACTACTCTCTCTCTCTCTCTCTCTCTCTCTCTAGCTGTAAGGGAGAACAATTATCCAAAAA
The DNA here is from genome assembly GCA_026745375.1 of Platyura marginata. NCBI lineage: Eukaryota > Metazoa > Arthropoda > Insecta > Diptera > Keroplatidae > Platyura > Platyura marginata. The sequence goes on from JANSTT010004882.1 coordinate 2,932, forward strand.
CGAAGTAACGATCGGTTGGGTTGGATTGGGTTTGAATTGTCGTTGAACTTCTCGAAACGTACCAACATCCAGTTTTTAAACAAAATTTCAATTACTGGCAACGATTACGATAACCGACCATTACACCCACAATGACGACGTAGCTCCAACTACACGTTGAATCCACAATCTAGAGTAGATGTACACCCAACAATACGAACAACATAACTGTACACATGTACTCTGTATTTGTGATAAAAAAAAAAAAAAAACTGGTGATAAACTTATATCTCTTGTTATAATAGGCTGTAATCTGAACCCATTCAACAACACATTCCGCAATTCATTTCGTAGTGTGTTGGTTAGAAACATAAAAAATGATTGGCCAATCAATATTTCTAATTTTTGGCATTATTATACTTGTGACAAATATTTTTGCACAACCTTCCCTTCCTCTAGTGATTAACACATGGAATTTTTCGATTGGAACGATTAAAGGTAAAAGAAAATCCAAAACCAAAATTATTTGACAAAATTACTTTTCAATTACAGCATGGGAATCTCTTTATTTACGTAACGAAAGTGTCATCGATGCAATTGTTAAAGGATGCAGTGCATGTGAAGCAGCCCAATGTGATTTTACCGTAGGCTATGGTGGCAGTCCAGATGAGAATGGTGAAACAACACTGGACGCCTTGATAATGGATGGGTCAGCATTTTTGATAAAAAAAAAATTTTCGTTTAAAATTACAAACAAAACTGTGACAATAGAAAAACGATGAATATTGGTGCTGTGGCTGCACTCAGGAATATAAAAAATGCCATCGAAGTTGCTCGACATGTTCTGGATAATACAAAGCATACCCTGTTGGTTGGTGATCAGGCAACTGAGTTTGCAATAAAAATGGGATTTAAAAGTGAATCGCTAACGACCGATTCGTCGGCCAAAAAATGGAATGACTGGAAATTAAATCGTTGTCAACCCAATTATTGGATGGTACATTTTTTTTTTTTTAATCTCACGAACCCTAATTTTTGAATTTCTATATTTAAAGAATGTTTCACCGGAACCAACTATGCAATGTGGTCCATATGAACCAATTACTGCCAATGATATTGATGCCAATTGGAAATCATCAAGCTATCAAGAAAATACCGACATTCACTCTAAGAATCACGATACAATTGGAATGATAGCCATTGATAGTTTGCGAAATATAGCGGCTGGTACATCAACAAATGGATTAATCCACAAAATTCCTGGGTATGAACAAAAAAACTTCCTCTCCCCTATTGACATATTTAAATTAAAAAAAAAAAAATTAACAGACGCGTTGGTGACTCTCCGATACCCGGTTCTGGAGCATATGCCGACAATGACGTTGGTGCGGCGGCCGCAACTGGTGATGGTGACATAATGATGAGATTCCTTCCATCCTTCTATGCTGTACAACTTATGCGCGAAGGTGCATCGCCAATGGTTGCCGGTCAACGTGCCATCAAACAAATCGTTAAATATTATTCTAATTTTATGGGTGCAATTATTGTGGTTAAAAATGATGGAACTTATGCGGCAGCTTGTCATGGCATAGATAAATTTCCATATTCTGTGTATACAGTCGAGACCGGGAATGTTATCAAAACAGTAAAATGTATTTAAATTAAATTTTTGAGTTTTTTATTGATTTCTTTGTTTATTTGGAATGAACAAATCTTTTAAAAACTATTTAATCTAATCTAGAAGGAATTTATTGCTAGAAAACGCAAGAAAACATGTTTTTTACAAAAAATTTGTATGGGAGGGGGTCGAATGGGGTGGGTATATTTTGCTAGTTTTCAATACCACCCGTTCTGCGCACATCTGAAGCGTACTGTGAAAAATTCAAGTGTCTAGCGCTCAATGCGTTCAGAATTTGACAAAGAAAAACTCGATTTTGAAACCTCCATACAAATAAAATTTTGTGGCAACCCTCGGTGCATCCTCTCGTTGCATTAAAATAGGGACCACATCATTTGACAGTGAAATTGCATATATGCCAATCAAACAAGGTTAGAAAGAGACGGAACTTGAGCTTGAAATTAAAAATAATCTATAACTTCAATGCAATGATAACGTATGGCAACACTAATTAACAGCTGTTGTTTCGATGGGTTGTTTTGTTTGGGCTTTGGGTACAAAATCAGCAAAGAACTGGAACGGAGTCGAGGTCGAGGAGAGAGAGGACTTAATCGTTATTGTCTTCAGACAAATTTACTTTGCTGGCTGCCTTCACTTCACGCATTAGTACAAAATGGCGTATAATTAAAACTTAAATAAATAACCGCAATTATTAGAGTTTATAATTAATATGGACTGCTCCCAGCAAATAAAGGATTTGGCAAAAAGGCTTGGCGTCTGTAATGATAATATTTTAAAGTGAGTACATTATATGAGTGAGTAGATACAATATATAAGGTATGAATATCGAAGATGATCGATGCGCAGTTAGATTTACGATATGCAGTTTTGCACTCATCAGAATCAAATTCTTAAATATTTATTAAATCAACGATAAAATAAATGTTTTAGAAAAGCAGAGGAATATTTGCGTCTGTCTAAACTGAATGGATCTTATCAATTAGACGAGACGGCAAAAAGTGTTATTTGTATCGATGTCTCTTGTACATTGCTAGGAGGGAGCTTTCAGAAAGTAAGAGAATGTTCTAACTTTTATTCTAATTCAATGTTAATAATGAATATTTTTTTATAGGAAGAAGCGTACAAATTGGCTAATCTGTCAAAACGCCAGTATACAAAAAAGAAACAATTTTTCGAAAAAATTTTAGGCATCTCTTCCCCATTCGAAATTAAGGTAATATGTGCCCAATTAGGCGTTGAACATGTTTCAGAATTGGCAAAGAAATTGCTAATCAAGTACAGACAAATTCGTGGAACAGATAATTTAAATCTAGATACGGAACTGCGACAGTATGGAGCAATGGCTGTGTGGCTGGCATGTAAACAGAAAAGACTTAAAATGAGCAAAAGGGATTTTCTGAAAATAAGTCTACTTTCAAATAATCAATGGAATTTGTTAGAGGATCAATGGAAGAAGATTTTGCATATTACCGATGAAGCAAATAATGCCAACTGTAGTAATATTGGTAAGTCATCGCTCTGTTTATTCTTTATTCTATTTGGACAGAGATAAAACTGTGTGACTTAAGTGATTTTGTCAGCTTTCCCAATAAAATTGTGTTCGGATAACATTTTGGCATAAATCTTTCTATATATTTTCAGAACCCCAAAAAGAGGCCGAAAATTTGACAACGAAATCGGAAGAAATAATCGAAAGTTATGACGATTGGAAGAGTAGAGTATTAAAAAAAGCTTTTCTAGAGTTGGAAAAACTTCATTATAAATAAACATGTAAGTACCTACAATAAGTAAATTTGTAATTGATTGATTGTGGATTCGGACAACCGTAACTATCCAGTTAGCCACACAGCCTATATAATAATAAAAAAATTCCCTTAAAATAATTTTGTTTACAAGTAAATTTTGAGGTTAGGACTTTTTTGTATTTTTGTTGAAGGGATTTTAATTTCAGTTAAAAAAAAATCTTTATTGAAGGGACTTTGAAATTACTCTAGGTCAGCGATTGCCCATCTTTTTTTTTATGCGACCCCATTTACAATTCATATTAATTTCGCGGCCCATACCCAAACAAACCCAATGCAAAATTAATTAAAAAAAAAAGCTCAGTTCAAGAAAAACTGTACAAGAGCCTAGATTAAATTGATGTTGGCTGAGGACCAACAAATATGGGATGGGGAGTAGTTGTGGTATCAGCCAAGAAACCCACCTAGAGTTAAAAAGGCTAAATAAAAAAAAGCTCAGTCCTAGTACAGACATTGATATTCACATTTTTAATTATACGCGACCCTTCTTATGGAAATCGCTGCTCTAGGTGGTTTAGTTAGAGTATCGCGCCATTTTAAAGACATATGGGACGAAAAGCGCGCTCTTTTTTTTTAAATGTTATTTGGTTGGCATATTTTATATTCGAAACGGGTAACTATATGGGAATTGGGCGGGAAAATATAATTTTGGTGTCAAAGTGAAATGTTCAATCGTTTTATGTAACGGAATTATAAAAGTCTCTTAAATTATATATCTACAATTAAAACATTTAAATCGGTAAAATTAATTAAAATGAGTGCTCAAGTGACAAATACCGGATTGCACAACGATATGCTAAACTTTATTTATGAAAAACAGGCAATTGGACGGATTTTTATGTCAGCCATTTGGGTAGAATTTAAAAATGATCCTCGTTTTACTGAAATTACGATGGGATACAACGTTAAAGATCTGAAAATCATTTTTCACAATGAGATCTTGAAGAATATTTCCAAATACACTGATAATAAATACTTTAAATCGTTATACGACATCAATTTGGCCGAACATCTTCAAGTTAACGAAACGAATAATCTATGGAATCGATTGGAGGTTAGTGCGTGCTAAACGTTCGTTAATTATTTGTCCTTATATATCTTTTAGAACTATAGAAATTAGAACTCCTAGAATTAGCCCTAGAAATAATTTTTCATATTAAAAATCAAATATTGATCGCTTTCAGATCGCAGAAGCACCTGAACCAACTTATACACTGCAAACAACAAATTACAACGATTTCAAACAATACCAAGAAAAACAAACACTACTAAATGAACGAAAAAAGATTAACCAAATTAATTCAACTGATATCTGTATGTCTTACTTAGTATCAACAGAGGATGAAAAAAAAATGGGAATTTTACATTTACCAGCCGTCATTCGTAAACGAACTCTTGATAAACGACTCGGTAATGATATTCAATCAGATGCTGACAACACTACCGTTGCATTAAAGGACTATGCAAAAATTGTTAAAATCAATAACAAGGAAGCGTTTGCCGAGTATCAGGAACTAAAAAATGTTACGGTCGATAAAAGTTCATGGGCAAAAAAAAATTTCCCCACTATTTTTTCAAATCTAACCGGAACGAATAGAGCAGAAATGCCGAATAGGGAAGAGCTCCATAATTTAACACCTTCTTTATTGGATAAAATTGGGACATTCTATAAACTACGAACATCGCCAGGTGATAGTGATGACTCAACGGTAAGTTCAATTATAAGCGGGTCATCAGAATTACCGGCAATTGAATCATTTGATTCAAATTCTTCATTAGAAATGGGGACACAGAAATTATTATCAACACCAAATGTCCAACCGGAAAAGGCAAGAAAGAGAAAAAAGAAAACTTCAATACTAAAAGAATCATTATTATCCCCAATTGAAGAAGAAGCTGAGGCAAATGGTTTAGCTAAACGTAGACGACTTCAATCTTTCTCTGTAACAACATCTCAAAGGGAACGTTTCCCACCTGTACAGTTTCTTCCATCGGTTATTGATTTTAGAGAAGATACAAATGGTAGAAGACCAGTGAGAAGTAGTTCGACATCCTCTCATGATTCGTCGATAGTATCGACTGTGCCATCTAATACATTTTATGGTCTCAATAAAAAATAATATTTTCTGGAGGAAGTTTTCTTATTTATTCAGCTTCAAAAAGGGTTCCTTTTGTCTTCATAAGTTTGATAATTACTTGGTGTTCTCTATATTTAGTTAGAACAGACCTAATATTGGCTCCCTCCTCGGGTCTGGGACTTCTCTAGAACACATGTCCTTTGTGCCACGAGGTCATGCGCATAAGACTTTCAGTTACTCACGTTAATTTTTTTGACGTCTGTATCCACACGGTACTTGGTCTGCCTATTATTCTTATTCCATCCATTGTTTAACAACATTTGCGTCATTGTACAACGAACACCACTGTATCGCCTCTTCTCCATATTCCGTTCTCGCAGATGGGGCCGAAGATTTTTCTTAGCATTTTACGCTCAAAGACATGCAACGTTTCCTCTTGTTCTTTACCAAGCATCCATGTTTCTGCTCCATATACCTTGTCTTACATCTATATTCAAAAGAAGTTTATAAAAATTCCTTCGTCACAGTCTCATTCCTGGAATCAATGTTCAGCAGTATGGGGACGTCACGCGTGATTTTACTTATCCTAACGAACAAATTGATTGTTGAGTAGATCTAGTAGAGGAAGCATTCATCTTAATCTTAACAGTATGGAATAATCATAAGGAGATCTTAATTTTAATTTCAATTAATTTTTTATTACATAATTTATTAAAATATAATTTAAATTAAATACCAAATTGCTTACAATAAATACAATGATAAATTATGAGATTACGATAAATTGGTTCATACTCAATAATTAATTTTAAATAACTGGACTGGATATTATTCTCTCTACAAAATGCCATCATTGGGGAAAATTGGTCAGTCAATTTATCTACGACCGCCACGATTATAATTCGATCGGCCACTTCCACTACCACCACCCCTATTGTATCCACCATTTTGTCCGCCACCACCATTACCTCCACCTCCACGATTGTATCCATCATCACGACCACCACGACCATATCCACTATCCCTACCACGATTGTCATTCGATCCTTTGCCAAATCCATTTCCCTGATTTTGATCAAACGAATTACCAGATCCTTGATTATATTGATGACCCCGATTATCTCCACTTGCTGCTCCTCCTCGGCCAAATGATCCTCCTCTACCCGATCCAAACGATGAATTATCTGAGCTCACATTTTGATTGAAAGCATTCCGATTATTGTCACTGGTGGATCGATTGTTGTTATAGTTTTGCCCTAGAAATTGTTATCCAAATCGTGAATGAATGAGTGAGTGAGATGCATACATAAGTTAAAGAAGAAAAATTACCTCCTTGCGACCATCCACCCTGTACTCGATTGTTGCCACCACCACCACCTCGATTGTCATTATTTTGACGACCACCAAATCCACCCGATTGCTGTTGATTATTATTGTATCCCGATTGATAGCCAGTCGATTGTTGATAGCCAGATGATTGCGCTGGAAATCCCTGTTGCTGTTGATGAAAACCACCACTACCGCCACGATTATTTTGTTGGGAATTAAATCCACCCTAAATTGTAGTTTTGATATGCATGAATTGATTATGGATCGAACAAAATCAATCAAAAGGATCACAAATTATCCAGAATTTAAAATAATTTTTGTTTATTAAGACACATAATGAAAAAAAATCTACAATTTTTTTTTAGTTTTAAAACACCCCAATTGAAACGTGCAACTATCGACCACGATGACCACGTTTGTTACTTACACGACCTCCACCAAAACCACCTCCTCGGCCGCCTCCTGCACCACCACCACCACCGCCGCCGCCACTCGCACGATTCTGTTGCCACGATGGCATTTCAGGTGGCGGCGGTGCATGTTCATAAGCTCTGCCACCACGATCGGGCACCTTACAGCGAGACAAAAAAAATAAAAAAATTATTCCAAACAATTCGACAATCCAGAATCCTTTCCTTTACCTGTCCGATGACGTGCCGCTGTATTGATGTATGCGTATTTTTCCGTACATTGGCACTGCTTGTCTTTTCAATAATTGCCAAATGTTCTCGGGCCGCCAACAGTGCCACCATATCCGTTGATTTACCACCCGTTTGCAATGCATCCAGTTCCTTTCGTTTGGCAATATAACGTCCGGCTATTTTATCCTCTTTCCCCCGTATTTTATCGGACCACTATTTAATATTTGATTAATAATAATCAATCACAACAAAAACTCCGGTAAATTACCTGAAATGATTGTACAGTAACGTCAAGACGAGTAATTAACATTTGACGACGTAAATCGTATTCGGTATCCAGTTCCTTTTGAAGATTTTGTAATTTCATCCATTGTTCCTTAGTCAGTGGTTTCGATGGTGTGAATAAAGGTTTTCCAATAGGATGTTTTGCTAAAATAAAGAAAAAATATCATCTCTAAAGGTAGGGGAATCTCAGGTTTAACCACATAATGTGTATTTCTCCAAGGGTCTGGTGGGAAATAAAAAGACCAAATAAGTCAACTAAAATAGGTACTAGACAGTCACCAGAAACAGTCCTTGATTTACCGATTGGCACTTGTAAAACTTTACAAAAACTCACTTCCCTTTTGGCTGAGGTACGTGACAGGCAAAGGCCCCTATAAATGGAAACTTACGGAGTTACAGGAGCGTGTCAAAGGACATCTACAATGAATGGAGGGCGGTGACAGAACCAACCTGTAGATTCTGTCCAATTGACAAAATACTTGCTCTCTTAGAGTTAATTTTTAAGTTATTTCAAAGTCTCAAGTCTATCTTGGAATTGTGCATCTTGACCTTATGTACCTACCTGATTTCTGTACAATTTCATCGATGCGCGAATTTATTTTATCAAATAACATTTTTGGTGATATATTTTCTGGTGGCTTTCCCATATTTAAACTAATCGTAATTGTTTTAAGCGCAGCTGCAGCAGGACTTTCAGACTAAAACAAATTCCAAATCAGAAAAAATTCAAAAATTCTCTATAGAAATGACTTACAATCTCTATAATGACGTCCTCTTTTGGTTTCAGTTTATGGCACATTTTGATGGCCATCAATTCGGTAATTAAATAATCCAAAAGCAACAGACAAGATTCATTTGTCAGCAATCGTTCTGATACCGGTCCCGATATAAATGACTTAAATGGACAGATCATTTCTTTGAGGAATGCCGACAATTCTAACATAAAATCATTTATTTCACCATCTCGACTGACCTATAAGGTAATTTTGGAATTTCTTTGTATTAATAATAATAACAACAACAACAATAACACCATCAACAACCTTTTCTTCTATATTGGCCAACATCCGTATTTCATCTGTTATCCAGGAGATAAGTGTCCGAAAATGAACGGATTTGATACCTTCATTTACAGAATTACTAAATTGGTCCACTGACAGATTTTCATTGTACCTAGAAAATTGAAATTTTAAATGTTTTATTGTGTCCGATTTGTGTATTTATAATTTTGGGCTACATGGAATAGTAGGGCATAGCATATGCTTCTCAATTTGGGAGGTGAACCTATTACTACCTACTTCCAAAGTCAAGCATCGGGTAAACACTCGGAACCTTCTGCATGATAGTTACAGCAGTCATAACCACTGATCTATCAAAGTGGATTTTTTCTTCCAAATTTTCAATGGAGAGTGTGAGTATAGAATTTTTACAAATAGTCATCATCTCAATTTATTCCGAATGAGTTCTGGTACTTCAGTTCAGTTTTTCCACTGGAATCAACAGTTTCTCGTAACGTCTTCGCCAGGTCAACCTTTATTTCTGAAAATTCCTTATTCTTACTTCTTTACGACTACGGCAAAGCAAAAATCTAAGAGGATAACAGTGGCCATATGCTTACAAACAAATTTGCCGGTGAAGCATCGGTGTGAAGTTTTAGAGATAGATTATATCCTACTGAGAGCTTATAAATGCTATTTTAAATTACGAAATATAATAAAACAATACATCATCATTATTTAATAATTAAAAAAAAAAATCGAAAAATGAAATTTAAGAAATAAATCATGACTTACCCAACTCCTTTCAATAGCTCAATAATTTCTTTGTATCTTTCATCCATTCCGTCTTTGATAATTAATTAATTAATATTGGATTAATCACAGATAAGATAGAGTTCAATGTTGTTTAGAAAAGAATAAGAAAAATCTAATTTTTAAAATGCTTCCCGGTCAGGATGTGAAAAAGACTAATGATGGTTCAGTATTTGGGTACCTAATATAAAACGCAGGTAACTCTTGGCAAATCCAAATACTCAATACTAACAACGAATAGTATTTGAGGTACTAAATACGGATTAATTACGGTCTTCCGGATAAAAATTCCTAGCAATTTTCAATTATTTTCTATTGACACTTTGACATTTTGTCCACACCGCCACACAATAAACGCGTTTCTCGCTCTTACATACTGATTCTTTATTAATTTATATGTCCTTATCTAAATTTTGCGATAGTTATACAGAGATTCATGTCGAATTTAACAAAAAAAGCCGGTACAAAAATTTATTGAACGAGTTTATGAGGATTACTGTTTTTTTTTATATCAAGTTTTTTTACGTAAATTAAAAGGGGTGCGTTCATTTAACGACTTTTGTTTTGTAATTTAAAAAAAGTTTTTAATACAAAAATATCAACAAAAAAGATTTATTATTTAGAAAAGAAGAAAAATCGAATGTTTCGGCAGTCTGGGAGTGAAAAACACGTACCGAAAAAAATAAACCGCAAATATGTCAAATAATTTTTCTTATTAGTGTTGCCAAATTAAAATGGAAACAGTTTACTTGCGGGCCAAATCAATATAGGAGGAAAACATTTTTTTAGCGGAACAGACAAATCGAAGGGGGAGAGGGAAGAGAAGCATATAATTTTTTTTTTATTTCTGTCAACAAAATAAATGGTGCATCGGCGTTGATTTCTGTGCAATATTTTTTTTCGATACATTTTAACAACAGAGATTTAAAGTGAAAGGTAAATTATTTGCATATCGATTCGTATTTTTGTTGATTTTATTTTACACAAATTGCCAGGAGGTTCTAACCAAAGAAAGGGGTCTAAATTTGTGAGCAAAACGAAATGAACAAAATTGGTGGTGGTGACATTTTGATTTAATAGAATTTTTTTTTGTTATTTTTGCTTTCTTTCGTTGTCTACTCCAAAATTGGCCATTCAATCAATGTCGCGCAAAGAAAAGAAAATGTCCTAATACTCAAATCATGTTGTCCAATTGTATTTTATTTGTGCATGCATAAAATTGCAAAATAATTTTTTCTTGTTCATAATTAGAATGAAGCAGTGAAGTCGTTTCGTAGAGGGGTTTCAAATATTGTGAAACAAATCTGTTTGTATAGCAATAAACATTTATAGTAATTATGCAAGGCATTTTGTTTAAAAAAAATTGATAATTTTAAATAAATTAATTTTTTAAATCAACTTGCTTTATGTTAATTTACCTTGTTCACCCCATTCTCCACCTGTGCAGATACATTGCCGACATTTTTTATACTAAAAATTTATAGCATGTCATTGCAATTATAGCAACTCAAATTGAAATTGAACAGCACACACCTTCTGACCTCCACACAATCAATAATTGAATGATTATTTGATGAGTTCCACTAAATCTGAATTTCTCATAGCAATTGCAAGTCTGGTATGGTTGAGGAATGTATTTTGAAACTTTTTCCTTGGAAAGAAACACTTCTGATTAAACTCATCTGGATGTAGTGACCTATCGTCGTCTCATTAGAACTGTGCTAATTGAGAATTGTGGAATGTGGAATGGATGGGTGAAATACTTCCACACAACTTCTACATTAAGAAAACTGAAAGTTTTCATTGTTCAAGAGTGAAGTGCTTGATTTTAGTAATATGGACATGGGGGATACAGAAAATGTCTTGATCGATAACATTTAATTTGGCTATTTCTGGGGCTTTACTTTTTTTTCTATCGACGCCAAATCTAATCGCTTATAATAAAATATTTTCCAGATAAGTACACTTCAAAACAATAACAATACAATGTCAGAACAGCAGTTCTTTTTAAAATGGAACGATTTTCAAACAAATATGGTTACGTCCTTCAGACACTTAAGGGATGAAAAAAGTTTTACAGACGTAAGTAGAAAATTGAGAATTTAAATTATTGGAAAAGGGAAATGTAAATTTTGTGTTTTCTAATAAAATGCAGGTAACATTGGCGTGTGAAGGTCAAACATGTAAAGCCCATAAAATGGTACTTTCAGCTTGTAGTCCATATTTTAAATCGCTTCTAGAGGTAAGTGTTGAATTCTTTTTTTCTTTTATTGTTGTTGTAATTTTATGTTCTATGATTTTTAAAGTAATCTCACTATGGCTTTCTATGAATAGTTTAATTGTGTATTATTTTAACTCGATTTGACTCCGAATACTGTTCGGTCTATGTTGATGTTTATCTTGGTTTTAATAGAAACTTAAAGAAAAATACAAAACAAGGTCCTTTCATGCACATTTTAGTGTCAGTTCAAATAATCAAAATGGCGCCACATTACTATAAGATAAGAGAGAGAGCTCTTCTTTTCACTTTGGTTTAGACTATGTCTTAGTCCTAACAGGTCTGTATTTTGTATGTGGGCGCTTTAAACTATCCCATGTCCAGTTATTTGCAGACTTATCAATCTAGAAACGTTGCCTTCGGAAGGGAAGCATGTTTCGGCATCTATCGTATTTAATTTGTTTCCCGATCTAGTTTACGCACTTGGTCGGTCGACCGATCACTTAATATACATGGTTTAGTTAGTTTTCGTTTTATATAGCAAATCAACGTGTGAAAAACTGCTCGATTTTTTCAAGGAATTTGGCACTCTTTGATTGCCTTATTCCCACAGGATATTTACTACCAGATAATGTCACATTTTGCACGTATTGAAGATAAACCGCTGTATCCCACATTCGAATTACTTACTGTTTTGTCTGGAATGTGTTCCACCGATAGTTATAATAATGTCCTATAATCAAATTTATAATTTTATAATTGACATAAAAACTTCTATTCCTTGCCTTTACTCTGGGAAAATTGGATCACGTAAAATTTATACGAAACGATTCTCCATGGTGAATTCCGAAAGACTGAGCGCTTTTTCTGTCACTCCTTTGATCCATTTTTTTGTTGTTGAGTTAATGGTTGGGAACTACTGCTTTGTATATACGAATCAAATTTTCTATTTTAAATGTTTTGCAGGAAAATCCATCCAAACATCCTATAATCATTCTTAAAGATGTTTCATACAGTCATTTACAAGCTATATTAGAATTTATGTATGCTGGTGAGGTAAATGTGTCACAAGAACAGCTACCGGCATTCCTTAAAACAGCCGATCGACTTAAAGTAAAGGGATTGGCTGAAACACCGGCACCAATAAAACGAGAAGGTTGATGGTAGGCTAGGTATATGCTACATTTAAACATGAAATTTTGTTTTTTTTTATAATTTATATTTAGCCGAATGCCGAAAATTTGAATTTTTTTTTTTTTTTTTTTTTTTTGTTTTGTTATTACTTTTGATTTTTGTACAGAGCAATTAATTTTCCGTGTTTTTTTTTTTTTTTTTTTGATCCAATCATAAACAATATTTATACATAATATAACGAGAAAAAAAGAAGAAAATGTTAGAAAATACGTTACCACATTAAAACAAAAGAAAAAATAATATTTTAAGAATAATATATTTCCACAATTTTCCTTTTTGATTTCCTTATTTACCGAACAATTCATATGAAAATATTTCTCGGCCATTGTAGTTAAATATTTTAAATTTCCCCGGTAAATGTTAGTATATCACCAAACACCGCCCCCACCTCCCCGCCCATCTTCCCATCACCGTCCCTCCATTGTTATTTTTGTAGTTTTTAACACATTTGCTGTTGCCCTTAATTGACTGTCTATTATAAATATATTTAGATGACAAATAAATAAAAAAAAACAAAAAACAAAAAACAATTACGTTAAATATACCCCCTGCGTGTATCTAAATTTTTGAAATTAAATTTTTTTTTTGTTATTTCCATTAAAAAACAGTTAAGCGAGAGCTCCATCAACGTTCATTTTTATGATTGTATAAATTGAGGGGCTCAGAGTCAAATGCTGACTAAATGGCAACATTGCAAACATTTCGGCATAGTCACAGAGATGTATTTACCGAAAAAATCAGGGTCCTTCCTTTTAGCTATGTCGACATGTTTTTTTTTTTCGAAAGTCGATTAAGTCATTAAAGTGGATTGAATAACAACAATTTAAAATCGGCCTCAATAAACTTAGATCCTTTCGATAATCTTGATTGAACTTTTAATTATGTATTGGTAGAATTTTTATTCCTACTCGACTGTAGGATTTTTTTTTTTTTTAATACTGAATATTACGCGGGAAGTGGGCAAATCCTAATTTCAAAAGTAGTGCGGTATTGTCAGAAACAATTTTAAGCTTTTTTTTATTAAGTACCTAATGATGGAATTGATAATTAGAAGAAAAAAAAATCTATATTTTTAATCGACATTTTTGAAATTATGGTGTAAATTCCCAAGTTAATTAAAAAGATTCCTACAAACAGTCATTTGGTGTTTGGTCAACGATTTTCTCTCTCTCTTCTTTTACAATTTTAAGGAACATTTTCTCTCTATCTTTTACCGTTGTGATGATAAATTGTCACATTCAAGGCCGTTGTCCGTCAGTCTCAAACTAACACAAACTCATTCAAATTTATAATTCCACATAATTTCTTTTACCAAACGACAACTTTGGCCATCACCGCCATTTTCGAATTCCTATTTGCCCATACAACTCTCATTTCGGAAAAAAGAATTTCGACACGATCTGTTTGTTTGACTCTGAGCCCTTTAATTAATTTGCCCGACGTAAACATAGTTTCGTTTCTTTCTTTCATATAGATATTATTATTATTATTTAATTTTGTTTTGTTTTGTATTCACGGATTTAAAATACATACATACATTCAAACATAGTGTAAATTTATATAAAAAAAAAAAAATAAAAAATAAAAATGAAAAGGAAATTTTATAAATAATAAGAATTATTAACTATTTTAATGACTATAATTTTATGGTATAATTATATAATAGAACGGAATATATATATGAAAAGAAAAAGATAATTTTAAACATATTGTTTATTATTATTATTATTAATAAAAAAGAAAAAGATAATGTTTTTAAAAGCAATTTTAATTTTGCATTAAAGTATTTTGAAAGACGCGCTGCTATTCCAATATCGGGAAGTAGCCAACCACAATTTTATAATTTATATTTTAAATATTTGTAATAACAACCAGAATATTATTTTAATTATACTGTGCTAAGTAAGTAAAAAGAAAAGTCTCTGTTTCTGTTTATTTCTTAATCGATGTACATAGGAGGCCAATTGAATTTTGGCTATGAACAATGGCGGCGTTCGTTGAAATATTTTTCATTTGAATTTGATCGATAAGCGGCCATTTGTAAAATGTCACACTTTTATAATACATCAGTGTCAGTAATCCTTGATTTTTGTAACCAAATTCATGTAAATTGTTATTTAAATGAACGCCGTCGACATTCTAAGGCCCCTTGTAACCATTTTTCTGGTTATACATTTTTAATCGAGATCCCAAATAGCATCATACATAAATAGTATAACAATAAAAAAAAAAACTTTACGAATGAAAGCGACGAAGTTATCGGAGTTGTTCGTGTGGGGGCGATTATTGATCGAGATCAAAACACAATGGGGAATTTTCTTTCACTGCTCGTACGAAACAAATCCGGAAGTCACCTCTTTTTCCCTTATTAATTAAATCTTATTGTCGTCATCGTTGTGCGTTGTTAGGGGACGGAAACCATCCAGAAAGGATATAATATAATCTGAATAAATTGAATTTTTGTATGTGTTGGTGTCAAATCTGTAAGCGGCAACATTTTGTATTTGGAAATTTAATAAAACTCCCAGGTGTTGCAATAATGAGTGAATTCGTTTCTATTGGCTCGAATGGACTGGACACTGGCTACTTTTAGGACTGGAAGCTTCTCTTGTTTATTTTCAGCGGCCATTTGTATTAATTAACAACAAC
Source organism: Platyura marginata (assembly GCA_026745375.1). Taxonomy (NCBI): domain Eukaryota; kingdom Metazoa; phylum Arthropoda; class Insecta; order Diptera; family Keroplatidae; genus Platyura; species Platyura marginata. The sequence goes on from JANSTT010004882.1 coordinate 18,557, forward strand.
AAAAATCAAAATTGAGTGCTTGAGAAATAAATCAACTTTAATTTTGTTCATAGGAGATGTGTGTGTGTGTATGTGTGTGCTTCATATATATAAATATTCAAATGAGCATCTGTTAAATTACACATTGGAATTTCTTAATTATCAAGGTTTAGTAATTCTTCTAATTCAATTATCGTCGATCTGTCGACAGGCTCCAAAGATCATTTATCCCAAAGTCCAATTTCTTTCATTTTGGTTTGAAAATACCGTTCCAAATTAATAGCACACCTAAAAACAATATGATGGACAAATTAAAAAAAAAAACTCCCCACAAATTTGATGATCTCTAAAATAACTGTACCGATAGTATTCTGTATTTGGAGAATTGTACAGACGACAATTTGAAAAGATTCTAGCCATATCCGCCATAAATAGCCTACGCGTCACATAATAGCTGGAACAAAGGAGATTTTTGGTTAAAAATTTAATACTAAATGGAATAAACTTTTATATTTACCCCTTTTTTAAACGTTCACCCATCGTTTTTAAGTCCATCGGATACTTAATCAAACTATAGTAGTCGGGCACATCAACATGTTTAACAGGCAATATAAATGGCCATGCACTAGAATGTTGTCGTACGGCTGCCAATACTCCGCTGAATGTTGTTGCCAATTTATCTGGATCAGCCGATTCCTCTAATGGTCTTGATGTTCTTTGGGCTCGTGCCTGTGGTTTCCAGCCAACTTCTGTCAATCCCGGTATCGATTCAACGGGAATACATCGAAGACCTTCTTTGAAACACGTCAAACCGTTGTGAATTTTTTGTACATCATGCTGACGTTCCGATATCAATTCTTTGATAATTTCTTTTTGTTTTCGTATTACCGAACTGAATTGTGTGTACACTAAAGTTGGATGAAGTTCACAGTGCATAAGTGTCGCTCCATCGTATTCTTTTATATAACCTAAGTATGGAAAAAAAATTCAAAATTCTATATAAAAATAGATCTGCTAAGAATTAATTCCTGGGAAAAAAAACCCGACTTGTTGTCTGGAAAACTATGAAGAAGAACTCATCAAGACAACAATTGTTTCCGAACAGAATGAATTTTTATTGGAATCAATCATGAATTAATGACATAAGTTGAGGGAGGGAATTCTCACATGTAAGAGAAAATTTTCTCAATGATAATAGGGAAGTAAATTCTACGCTTTAGGTTTAAGGATCTACCAACCCCCCCCGCCCCATGGGACGTTTGTCGTATGGTGTAAACGGAGGGCAATTGATGACAGTTAGTTGCTTGAAGGAATGCAATAGGAACACAATAAATTACCTGCATAAACTGGACGAGCAACTTTTATGTCTTTCGAAAAACCTTGTTTTTTGAAATAACCTAAAAAATGGTGGGAATTATTAAAATTTGAGGGTGTAATACAACAAAAAAAAAACAATACAAACCAATAGCTCGTTCATCGGCATACGTTAAAAAATGTTTGATGCCACTCTGAGTGCTGTAATCTTTTAGATGATTCATCATATGCGTTCCATATCCTCTTTCTTGAAGATAACTCGTAACCGCACAGAATACAATTTCAGTAAATCCCTAAAATATTACCAAATCTTTATAGAAATCTGTATGCAAAATTGGGAAATTAATAATTTTCCGAAATCATACCTGTGAACTAAATGTCCTAAAACATATGCCACCAATTGGTCTTCCATCCTTTATAAGTGCTAGGGTTTTATGATTTCTGCAAATATTAATTCAATGAATCCTCAAATGTAATCAAATTCCACAACTTACGGATCAAATACTAATTGACTAATATATTCACGAGGCATTCTAGTTAGTTGATAAGCAAACACCGTATGCAATCCCAATAGCCATAGCATTGATTGTTTGGTTACTGGTTTTGTTAGGGAATTTCCAACAATATGAAATTCTATTTCACAACGTAGCTCCTCGGCTTTAGCTTCTTCGTCACGTGTAGCGTACACAAATTGTACTAACTGCAACGAAACAATATTCTCATCATATCTGGGTCAAAAGGGGATAGTCGGTGGTAGTTCTTAGATGTGTTCGTTATCGACTTGAGGTGAGTTTAGTCAATCTAGTCATTGGTCAGGTCAATTACCTCAGTTCTATTCGTGCAATTTGATTCATTTATTCTTTTGATCGCATTCAACACAACTTCATCCGACAGATCATCACCATCCGGATCACGTTTATGTTTCTTACTAGACGATGGTTCACTGTATTTTTTACCCGAACCGGATGCCCCTTGTGCACTGATATTTTCCCGTTCACGTTTTCGTTGTAATAGCAAACCCAATGGTGGCTTAAATGTTGGATCCCATATTGATGAATCACCATTGACCACCTCATGTTTGAGGGCCTCAAGGAATTTCGGCAGTTGTGCAACCATAGGACGTTTTTCGACGGGCATTCGATCTCTTTCATGGTTACACTTTGCCAACAGTTGTTGGCATACGTACTGATTTTTGAAAGAAACATTTTTTAATTCTAAAGAACAACAACAGCAACAAAAGGTTTAAATATACCTGATACACTGCCTTGAGAAGTGTTCGTCCAAATACAAGGGTTGTCTCGAAGTGACGAAGAGAATTGCAAAATGCAGGCACATGGCAAAATACCAACCATCTGTAAAAATGTTCCAAATGATTAAAGACATGTTGCAAAAAGTTTACTTAAATAAAACTATAAATTGAGGGCATTGTGGTTTAAAAAAAAATGTGTGAGCACACTTAGATCCGACAGTTACATGCACAGAATCGATAAAACTTTTGACGACATCTGTCCAAGATGCGAAGCAGGCCCACATTATGTATAAAAAAATTTCAATTGTATCAGACAATCCACTCAGCTACAGAGGTGGCTACTTTCTTCGACTTGGTAGAACCATAAACGCTGAAGACTATTGCTACAAACAAAAAATGTGTTCCGCAAATTCACTAGAACCGATCTAATCTTTAATCTCATGAATCGTGTAAATGTAAAATTAAAAAAAGAGGTGGGGGGGGCTCTACTTAACATAGAATACGTATTTTCATTCTGTATCATGATTGAGATTAGATGGCAGTACAGTAAGAACTCTAATGCTCAAGACAAAACATGTTACCAACTCCTTTTTAAAAAAAATCCTGCTAACCTGGTAAAATTAATTTTATATGTAGACGCATCCTCTTGAGTTAAATATTGACTACTAATGCTGGGAGGTTCAAAATTCCAATAATTTAGGCAATTCAAAAACGTTTTCGCCACTTCAGTCATTGTTTGGAATTCTCCCTGAGTCAAATGATGATATCTACAATGAGACACAAAATTTAGCTTATTTTTTAATATACTAACGAAATTAATTGGGGTTTATTACTTAAAAAAGACAAAATTTGTAATAGCCTTCGATATTGATGGCACCTCAAATGGCGGATCACCTAATGGTCCACGAATTTCGGCCTGTTGACGCGATAGAATACACTGTCGCAGAAGCTGTGTGTTGGATTGTTGGAAAATGATTAAAATTCCAATTTTATGTAAAAGAAAGTTACCCGAAATAAATAGTAATAGACTTTTTTGATATCATCATCCTTTTCTCTGTTCATGCTCATAAAGAGATTTTCTACATCGACAACAGCACCTAGGAGTTCATTAATTTGTTCTTCCGTTACATCACCCAAATGGGATATGTGATGTTCTAATGATATTAAAGAAAATAATAATTTAAAAGCATTGTTATACATTTTTCACCTACCTAACGCATGCCTACAGCCCGGATTTCGACATTCCTCCGTAAATTTCGGACAATACGTACTTTCTATATCTTTGTTTCGATTTTCTTCGGGCGTTTTCCAACCAAAACATCTACAGTCAGCATACTGGCACGCTGAGTACATAGACAATTTTGCCAATTTTTGGATTTTTGGTAATTTGTACACCTAAACTCTCATTATATTTAACAATTCTTTTGTTGCAGTATATGATTTGGGAGACATTTTACCTTTTGTTTTCTGTGTTGAATTCGTTGTAAACTATTTTGACGTGTACCTTCCTGGGCTGGCATACTTGTGCCAGCCGATGAATTTGTTGAGCTGTCCGGTTCCGCAAATTGTGAATCGGTCGTGAGTTCATCCTTCATTCGAATATTTGCCGAATATTTTAAATCTTCGCTCATATTGAGTGTGTGCTGTTTGAATGAATTATCTGGGTTAAGAATTGATAAGGTCTCTGAAATAATATTTTTTTCTTAGTTAATTTATTAGCGTTCGATGAATTTTAAAATGATTTTATGGAGAGAAGCGGGGGGTATTTTTCAAAAAAAATGGATCTGGGTGTCTGAAAATATTTGATATTGGAGCGATAAAAAAAGGAACCTTTGACTTAAAATATCCTTGACGATGTTAATGGTATCAGAGCACATATATATATTTCTTAATTATTTTTCTATGTTAAGAATTCTAGACGACCTTTTTTTTGCTTACTTCAGAAAATAGAAAATCTTAAATGGCCAAAAGAACTAAAGTCAAGGTCTTTGAAGGAGCGTTTTTCTGTTTGAGTTGTTCTTACTATCTTTTTGATTCTGTAAAAATAGTTTCAATTAAAACTGCTTTGGACAAAAATTGATTTGTTTTTGGAAACCTTCAAAAATGATATTACAAGATTGAGTTCGGTTTTTATTAATATTAACTATCAAATATTTACCTATTTTATCTAAATATTAACATTGACATTTAAAATAACAACCTTTTTTTGCTATAAATAACAAAATGTTTAAATATACTATCGAAAATTAGAAATAAAAATAAGTTTGCTTGAAAAAATTTATTTATATTTGCGAGCTAAGAGGAGAAATTTTTTTTGACAGTTGTAATCACAAAAATTATTTTTGGCTCTGTTCACTGATGAAAATTTATCTAGCGGGTGGGTGATATCGCCCGCAAATAGGTTTCCAAACCCTGTTTATTATAATTTGATCCTAATAACCACGTGAGCAAATAAAAATATCCCTTTGCATTTATTTGACGTTTTGGATCTTTTTAGCGGGCTTTATTCGACGATTTACAAAATGTTGGTAAATACTAAGTTGTGGAGAGTTATTTTTAAAATATGTAGTGAAAAATCAAATAAATTGAAAGAAAATAATGGCAGATGTTGAACATAAATAAACCTGAATGTTTTAAAACTAAATATGTATAGAAGAATTTCATGAGGCACTTCCTGACAGGTATTTTTTTTTCAAATATTATTAAGGCTTAAATTTAAATTTTAAGAAAATAACGTGAATAAATTGAAAAGAAATTAGAGTGAATAAAAGTAATAATTACTATTAGAATTTAAGGAAACAAATAAAAATATTTCCAGGCTGGATATTCAAAAAGTATAGACATTTGAACAACTCCTGAAATCTAATCATTTTGAACTGATTTCAGAACTACTGGGGAAGGCCACATTCTATATGAAAGTCATTTATGGATGTATTAATTAGTTCTGATTTTGATGCTAAGGATTTGCTCAGATTATGGAACGGTTATTATTTATTTTGTAAAATCTATATAATTAATTGCACAAGAAACAAGAATTACCAAGAAAATGATTAAATTCTAAGAAGTGTTTTAAGTAGTGTCTCCGGACTTTTGTGACTTGCCTAAATATGAAATGGATTTTTACTTATTGTTTCAATTCGTTTATGTTCTTCTTGAATATTTTATGAGACAAATAAGTTTTAAAAATTAATAAGTGTCTCTCACTTTAGTCACTCACTGTATGCCTCTTTGCTTTATGCGACGACACACACAGACTAGTAATTTTCGTTGGCACAAATGATTTTCAAATTTATGCAAATATTGCTCCCCCGATGATGCTTAAAATTGAATTAATGTTAATTTTATATACATATTTCCGGAGTAGGTATACGTAAGTACTTTACATACCACCTCGCCTGTATACATATACATATATTAAACTTCCCAGAAGTATACTTGTTTTCTTTCGCGCTTCTATTGTTCTTTATTTAATTTTATCGCTTTTCATTTTCATACACATATAATCTATAACGTGGAAAATTGGTGTGCACATTGAAAGATAATATTATGTTGAGTAAATGTTGCTTATGGTGCCTTATGTATATGATGCTATACTTTCTCTCTCTCTCTCTCTCTCTTTATGCTTTTAAACGAACGAACCAACTTCTTGCATATGACTTGACTTCTTTTGCGATAATTTATCGATTAGTATTTATGTAGGATTAGTAGAACTTTCTTTTTTTACAACCATATTTTCTATTCTATAGTCGGAACATAAATGTGTGTTGTAAAACTACTACTGAAACCTAGCGCTAATCTCACTAGTTCCGATAATTAAAATACTTTCAACATAAATTATGACACCATATATTGGGTATTATATCTTACCAGGCTGTATTATTAATTTACAGCATTTTTCCGCTTTGAATTCTGTATACGTACAATTAGAGAGCTGTTCAAATTTGCATAAAGGAAAAATTAAATAAGAATCTTAGATGAGATCAACCAATGAAGTGAATTTCAAGAGCTTTCAATATATCAAATTAAAATTATAGGCTGTCTAGGATGTCTTGAGATAAAATTAGATAAATGTTAAAAAATGAATATTTGCCACAACTATCTTTTTGTACCGTACTGTAAATTTAAAGCAACCCATCACTTAGTAATCAAAATGGTTCATTTCTTCTGAGATAATTTAATTTCATCCCCCCAAGAGTATCAATGTAAAGTTTATTTTTCATATATATGTAGGTACATTTTAATAAAATTAATTAGTTTTTATCCATTCATCGCTTCTCCTATCAGTGGCAAGTGTGGCAACAGCTGAGCAAAGTTTCCAAATTGGATATTACGTTACGTTCAACTCTGCAGCAAAAAAAAAAAAAGAAAAGAAAAGATTAATTGGACTGGCATTATTACACATTCTCTGGCACGTGAACATAAAATGTAAATCTGCATAATGTAATCGACACATTTGAGTCACTTGTTATTACTATTGAAACTATTTTGCTTGAAAGTGGGAAAAATGGGAAATAGAGAGGAAGAATGAATACAATAGAAATGATTCGTCCCTGTTTTTAATATTATAATATAGTAAGTTAAAATATTTCAATTTAAAGACGATTTATTAGAATATAAAATGTACTTTTTACAATTTATCCATATCCATATTGCTCAAATAGGTCTCGTATATTTTTCAAAAATTCAATTTCATTCAGGAGTGCAGTTGAAATAAATATGTTGAACGTGAATGAAATTATAGATTTTGAAATGATTTATTTGCTGCATTCACAAAAGTTATCGTTTCAGTTAAATTAAATAGATTTTTAATAAAATCTATATAGGAAGATGAGTTCCTTTCCATTTTTTTTTTTTTTTGAATGAATATAAACGGAAATACCTAAATCTAACGTAAGCTTATTATAAAAATGTTGATTTCAGCGAAAATGAAAAAAAAAGAAGAAAAGAAGAAGAATGATGTGATGATAAGCTGGTTTGGTTTGTTACTACCTATGCTGTCAAAAAATAAACTTTTAACGATTTTGCATAATGTGGAAAATATGTTTATCAAAATGTTACACATAGGTATTACCTATGCAAAAAGATTTTTTTTTTATGTAAATATGTAAATCCAAATGTTATATTCACATAATATTCAGAGAACCCTTTTTAAGTTAAGCTCTATATTATGTCAAGTTGCTCGTTAGTAAAGTCATTAACATTAAACCGAACTAACTTTAGAAAGAAGCGATTTTCATTTACATATTTCTTAATAAGAAATTGGAAAATTGATTTTATAGTAGGTACATAGAAAAATGTTAATGCAAAATTTATATTAAACTTAAATGTTTATATACAAAATCAATATTTTTCATTTTCTAAGGAAATTCTCCCCTGACTAAAAAAAAAACCAAGAGATTTTATTTAATGGATTTCTTTTTCCTTCCACGAATTTAAATATCTTAAAATAACTTTCATTCATATTCTATATTTAGCCTGACGCGGTTATTTACACATCCAAAACTTTTCTTTTTCTACCAAAAAAAACAATATTTTTTGAAAAAAGAACTAATAAGCTTTCATTTTTTAGAGCGGTGAAAATGTGAAAAAAAAATTATGATGACAGCTAAATATCTCTAAAGGAACATTTCGTTCTAAATATAAAACAAAGAAAAAATATAAGAAAAAAAAAAGAAGAAAAACAAAAAATTAGGGCAATTACCCTTTGAAATTGGAATTTTACCCTAAAGTCCTACCACTAATTAATATGCCACACTCGCCATTGGCCACACTACCCCAACATAAAATAACAATAAGGATATTAAACTCTTACGGCATCTTAGGTACTTTTATCACTTACTTTTTGCATTGCATTTTGTTTTTGTTGACATTTGTTGCATTCCAATTCCATTCGATATCTAAAAGCTTATTCAAAAATTAATAAGATTTAAATTTATACGAAAGCACTTCATCCGCTACAGTTTAGCAGAATTCGTGACTTGTCAATGACCAATGTATCAAATTATACCAAATAAGGGAAATTAATTTTTATATTTCAATGGGACACTCTTGACAATACTATAAATTACAATCAATGCCAATCAACAAACAATTTTGTATATTGTCTTAGAAATTGTTTATGACATATATCAAGATATATCTGCGAGTATAAATGATGGGCAAATTAATAATTCAAATTATCTTCCATCAATATTAATATAACGGGAAATGGGGAATTGTTTATAATAAATAGTAAAATATCCGTCATTTATCTTATGAATGAGCACAAACTGTCTTGGTTTTTTAATTTTCTAAGAAAATGGCATGGTTTAGTCAGTGTCCTCTTCTATATAGCCACTTTTGAGTGCCTCTTTTCAAAAATTCATAATTAAAAAAATTAAATTATTTTAAATTTTTAATATAAATTAATAGAAAAACAAATTATTACTTTTTTATTTAATAATAATTTAGCTTATTTCACAAATAAAAAAATTTACAAATATTTACAACATTTACTTAAGTGAAACATCTTGGAACGGATTTTTCCAAATTAACGATAAACATTTTTTTTTTTTTTTTTGGATTCAAATTATTATCCATGTGAGTGCTAAAAAAGTGTTAAAGAGATATAAAATGTTACAAACATATTTTCGTAACCCTATTTTAGATTTTTTTTTTTTTTTTTTTTTTTGATCTACTTAAGTATGTAAGTATGTATGTACATAATTAATAATACTATAGCCCGGGTACGGTTTACTCCAAGCAAAAACGAGAACCAGAAAAATATTCAGTCGCTACATATAATCCGTTATGTCAATTTGAAGTATATACCTACTACATATAAATATATAAGTAATTTTCTGGTTCCTATTGCTATTTGGAGGAAATCTCCCACTACTTAGACGAAAATCAAAATTTTAACATAATCTCTTCTATATTCGGGTAAATTGTTGTTAAGTTAATGACACATAATTATTGGTAGCAATACTGTTGACATATGTACATACTGGGATGAGGTAGATCAACAAATCGTTAAACGTGTAAGAAGCTTGTTTGGATTTGTTTTTATTGATAAGTAACGACACCAAGGTGATACGTCTGTGACGGTGTTGCTTGTTGAAGACATTTCTAGTAAAGATACAAGAAATTGTGGGCATTTCATTAGATGTTTTATATATGGTTGGTAGGGAACATACATATACTGGAAACTTTTACCGGTCCCAATATGAGGCCTTGGAAATACATGCAAAGCTTAAAAATGGCTGCGAGTGGCGCTAACTTTTTAAATTAAATTTTAGTCAATATTTTTTGCTATTTAGCTACAAAACTAGCTCAAATTAATTGATTGTTGCTTGAGCAACTAAATTAAAATTTTGTCCTTAACTTAAAAACAATCTATACCAGTACTGGAGGTGTGATATGATTTGAATATAAGTTCGATTAAAAATTTTTCAAGATGCCTATCTACTTTTATCGAAAATAAAGAAATGAGTAAGATTGAACCCATAAATAATTGAGTATCGAGATTTTTTAATTAGTTTTGATTTATTACTGTAAAAATGAAAAATCATTTATTCATAGATGTAAAGAGGCAGCAACCTTTTTGAATCTATTATGGATGAAACTCAATCATACCACACCCTAAGTAATTATTGATATAGTTTTAAATTGTAGATCAATTATTTCAATTTGACACTTTTCTTAAACGCACTTTGAACGATCTCCACATGACATGATTTTATACATCTATAGTTCTATAGTAAGATCCTCATCTGCGAATGCAATGATAAAAGCATTTCTTCTAGTTATTGAGGAATTTATTTTTTTTGTCTGTTCTCTTGTATATTTATGTTTATATATGTAGGTATGTATGTATATATGTTATATGTATGTACTTATTTTATCAGTTATTTACTTTACTATTATTTTTTTTTTTTTTTTTAAATATGTGGTATGATAGTAGTAAATATCCTATGTTTTTGATAGTAGGTATAAAAAAAAAAAATAAAAAAAAAACAAACATATTTTAAAGAGACTATTATACAATTTGAAGGCTATACATAATTTATGTAAGGTAGTTTTGAACACACTACCACAGTTTATAAACTCTAAAAGGACGCGCGGCATTCACAAAAATTCCTCCACATTTTTAAATAATTTTTTAATAGAAAAATTGCAATTTTTGTCTACCTACTACATACTAATCTCAGTTTTGTGTGGGCGAACTTTCATAATTGCAACGGCCTGTATGTGAATATGTATATAGTTTACCTGTAGTATAGTGGTTTTTAATATTTTTTAATTTTTTTTTTTTAATTTGGATTTGTCGAATATGATTGTATATGTATATAGTAGGTATACAATACATACATATATATTTAAATAACTATGTGTAATGCATATGTGAGAAAAAGTTTATAAATATTCATAGATATACATTTATATGTATTTATGTGAAATTATTTTCCGCGAAATATATTCAATATCGTTTCTGATGGTTTCACATTGATTTTTTTTTTTTAATTCATAGACTTTAATGATAGTACACAATTATGTATGATATGACTAAATATTGTATATACTTATTATTGATTTTTAATTTGTTAAAAATTAACTGTACGTTATTTTCATATATGATACATACATAACTATTTTAT
>JANSTT010004893.1:5652-80666 GCA_026745375.1 Platyura marginata
ACTAAACCACCAGCTCCTCCAACAAGAGCAACTACACCAACGCCAACATATTTACCACCTGAAACTAAGAAACCATCTCCAGCTCCACCTATCAAACCACCAGCGCCCCCAACTAAACCACCAGCTCCTCCAACAAGAGCAACTACACCAACGCCAACATATTTACCACCTGAAACTAAGAAACCATCCCCAGCTCCCCCTACCAAACCACCAGCTCCACCTATCAAACCACCAGCGCTCCCAACTAAACCTCCAGTTCCCCCAACTAAACCACCAGCTCCGCCAACAAAAGCAACTACACCAACTCCAACTTATTTACCACCTCCTACAAAACCACCAGCTCCTCCATCCAAACCACCAACTTCCCCAACTAAACCCCCCGCGCTCCCAACTAAACCACCAGCTCCGCCAACAAAAGCAACTACACCAACGCCAACTTATTTACCACCTCCTACAAAACCACCAGCTCCTCCATCCAAACCTCCGGCTCTCCCAACTAAGCCACCAGCTCCTCCAACGAAAGCAACTACAAGGCCCCCAATACCCGACACCAAATCGTCTCCATCTAATACTACACCACGTCAAACAACTAGAGCACCACCATCAACACCCTCAAAACCACCTCCATTTCCATCTAAAATTACAACTCCTGGACCTACTTATTTACCTCCAGACACAGATAAGGTACCATCTACATCAACTGAAATTAAAGTTAAACCAAAACCTCCACCAGTGGTTGAAACTAAAAAACCACCAACATCGGTAACTGTTAAACCTACACTACCACCAGCTCGACCTACAAGACCGCCAGCCCCGCCTTCAAAACCACCAGCACAGAGTACTAAGCCTCCAGCCCCTACAACAAGAGCAACTACACCAACGCCAACATATTTGCCACCTGATACTAAGAAACCACCCCCAACTCCCCCAACAAAACCTCCAGCTCCGCCTACCAAACCTTTAGCGCCCCCCACTAGACCACCAGCTCCCCCAACCAAACCACCCGCGCCTCCAACTAGACCACCAGCTCCTCCAACAAGAGCAACTACACCAACCCCAACATATTTACCACCTGATACTAAGAAACCACCCCCAGCTCCCCCAACCAAACCTCCAGCTCCCCCAACTAAACCTGCAGCTCCCCTAACCAAACCTCCAGCTCCGCCTACCAAACCCCCAGCTCCCCAAACCAAACCTCCAGCTACACCTACCAAACCCCCAGCGCCTCCCACTAGACCACCAGCTCCTCCGACAAAAGCTACTACACCAACGCCAACATATTTGCCACCTGATACTAAAAAGCCACCAGCTCGACCAACAAAGCCAGTGGCTCCACCAACAAAGCCACCAGCTCCACCAACAAAATCACAATCTCCACCCACAAAACCAGCGCCACCACAAACAAAAGCTACAACACCAACACCAACATATTTACCACCCGAAACTAAAAAACCATCCCCACCTGCAACAAAACCCCCAGTACCTGTAACAAAACCTCCTCCACCTGCAACGAGACCATCTCCTCCACCTACAACAAGAACATCTCCTCCACCAACAAAGCCACCTCCAGGAAAACAAACTGAAGAAGGATATCACTATCCAGTGCCGGCGGTTCCATTTGACTTTTAGTTAAGTTATTTTGTTGTTAATTTTGATTATTGAAATAGTGACACTCTGTGAGTGTTGAAATAAGTCATTAAAATAAAAAATAAAATAAAAATAATTTATTTAGAATTTTTTTTATTCTTTATCAAAACGAAATGGATGTCATATAGAAATCTATCTAAACTAATTTAGGGAATGATATGATATAGGAATTAATTAAGGTTAAAAGAACATAGGGCCATTTCCTGATACTTTTTTTTAAAAAATTACTCCCTAAATTAAGTACTTTTCCTACCTCTAAAAGATTATAATATTTTAGAAAGAAAATTAGTTTCTGTTCGTTATGCTTTGTAGTCTAAATTCATGTAGGAACAACAATCAATCATAACAAATTTATAAATTCGCTACAGCCGTACACAGCACAACAATACAACTCAACAAAAATCTAAAAATTTAAAAGTAAAAAGTAAAAGTTTTCATTAAAGTAAATTCATAGAGACAATATTATACTCATATGTAACCCACTTTTTCTATAATTTAATAATCGGCTCAACGACAATGTACAAATGTATGCGCGTCTATAAACCAAAATGTCTGTGGTGCTAGTGCTAAATTGCACGACTAATTCTTGTTCACATGGTTGAGCGCGTCTCATTCATAAGTGTACATTGTACACAAACATTTTAATTGAGCCAAATGACATCGAATGTGCGTTGATAGCATCTTACACTATGTGACTACATATTTATGATGTTGAACTTGCAGAAAATACCATTTTTACCAGGTATTGCCATCAATTTTTTTTTTTTTTAATTCATATTATCTTTATGGATTGTTGAACATACGGGCTGTGCTGTATGATGAAGAAGTCACACATAATTGTCATTAAGATTTGTATTTAGTTCAATATTACTCTCGGTGAAGTTCATACAATTCATTTTGTGTCTGTGCTACGTACTTTTGGGTTTTGTGAAGAGATGTTCGAGAAAGGATTTTCTAGTTCCTATAAAACAAGTTGGCTACCACAGTTTGGATTATATAGGTTAGTAGTAGATCTGCAAAGTTTTTCGAGATCCTATCCTCATGTAATGTTATTGTGTGCCCTAAAATGGATTTGTTCTTAAATTGTGAATTCAAAAAAGACTGTCGGTTAGTTTTTTTATATGAAGCATTAACAAAAAAAAACAGATCTTAGCTTGAAATACACATTAGCCGTTAGGGGATAAACCTACAGTTACTAACAGACGCTTATAATTTTACACTAAAAATGATATAAAATGATCTTTTCAAGCATTTTGAATTAGCTTGCAAAACTAAGTTCAGATTTTAAATTCAGTTCAAGACACATATTTTCCAAAAGTTTTTTTTGAAAATTTTTATAGGAATACATTAAAATATTATCCGCAAAAGACATCAATGTATTAGAGTCCGCAGTGAAGCAACAGAACAAATGATGATCGCAAGAAAAAAAAGAAAGAGAAACAATAGAATAGTTATTTTTAGAAATGTATAAAGCAAGTGTTCTGTTTCCACACATGCGTATTAGATCAGATTATTAATTTTAAAATATTTGAAATCAGATACGAAAATGGTGATAATAAAAAACGACTCTACCGATCCAATTTTGGATTCTATGGCATCATTGGAATCTTTTGTATAATGATGATTGCAGTAAGTCACATAGTCCACCAATTATTAACGACAATTACGTAATGATTTTTTTTTTCTTTTCTTCAGATATTCTTCTTTGTCATTAATACTGAAGACGATGGAACATTACAGCGAATTATTGTCGTTGAAGTTACAAACCACACAACCAATGAAGTACGTGACATTACAACCGAATATGAATCACGTCAAATCCTTCTCAAAGATGAGATTCAAGATGATGATTATCGATTTACAACAAAACCAATGCAATTAGAACGAAACGAGACAAACAAATTACTCGATCTTGAAGATGCTAGCTCCAATGAAAATGATTCATTGAGTTTGGAATATAGAAATCCCCGTCGAACTTATGTTAGACGAAATTCAGCGCTGTTACGTCATGATCTTAAACCATGGATGATTAATAATAATAGAAAACAATTTGATGTAGGTTATAGTAATGGACCAAGACCATTTGAATATATTTTACGTGGAACACCACCATCACAGTTTCAGCGAAACAATGACAGTTCAATTAGTTTTCCGGGCATTCCCAAGGATTATGTGGGAAATGTCCAAAGTATACAGGATATATTGAAGCAAGTTAGTGGCGATGACACCAATCAGCATGGACAAAAAATTCGTTTTGAAGGTACCTATCGTCATCGTAAGGACAGTGGCATTTCGGAGATTTTCGATAATTCAAAGAAGCACTACAGTGGAACTTATACTATTCCAACTCTTTCGCAACAACAAAGTTCCAGTAATGTTGTAAAAGATCCATTTTACTTGTACAAACCACAATCACTGAGCGACATTAATCTACTAGCTACACATGAATTTCGTTTTGCTCCGGCCATTGTACGCAATAAACCAAAACCAATTTCATCTACAACTCAACTGAGTTACATGCAAAATCCAATATTTATTCCATATCCAAAAGTTATTGGAAAAGATCCTAGCAGTCTCTATCAACAACTTATAGCGGCAAATAATATGCGATTAAAAGAACAATTGCCTGATAATGCCAGAAGAAGTGAAAGCAATCAACAAAATCAAAAACCTTTCAGTCTAATGTTGGATGTCTATCCAATGGCCGAAGATGAACCGTCAACAACAACACGCCGTCCAATTAAAACAAATTATCGTAATCCATATTTACAATCTATACCGCATGTTTACTCACCTAGTATTGCGGCCATAAATAGTTTGCCACTACATTTGGACAATGCATATTTCCATAATATGAATTTTCCACAATTGCAAAAACATCGTCTCGTCGATCCACCAAATTACTACAATCAATTGTATAGTAATATGAATAAATATTCAAGAAATAAGAATACATTCTATCCGCCATTGTATCAGCATCAACAGCATCAGTCAGATTCCATACAAACAGAAAATAATCCCAGTCAAATAACAGTTCATCTGAATTTGTTTCCTAAAAATAAAAATCAAATAAGCAAAACAAGAAATGTAGAAATTCTAAGTAGAAATGAACCGATTTCGGTTAGTGACGAAGAAAGAAAACCAAAATATTCAATGGAAGAACGAATTGGTATTGAGGAATATCAAAATCGAACCGTTACAGAATTGTCTTCATCCGGCGATAGTGAAATGTCAATGAAAAGTGATGAACTATCTGGTGAACAACAAATGAACATAACGATTCCATCCACCAAATTGATTTCATCCCGAGTTAATGGATCAGAATTGCTCAATCTGGCAAAGATTTTCCAAGAGTTCTATCAAAATTCCAATGTTACATTATCAAATTCACTACAGAACCAATCATCACTGGACAATGATTTACAACATGAACCATATCAAAAATCGACAATTTACTGTCCGTTTCCACCATGCAATTTAACGGCAGAACATCGATTTTATAATGATTTCGTAACTGTCGACAATCATATAGATGTAAAGGAAGAAATAAGAGAAGAACAAGCAGAAGAACAGCACCGAAGCGAACATCTATTCACAACAAATTCACCGAATTTTGATATGACAAAATTTACTGAAAGACATGATCACACTGAGGGATTAACATTGAAAACCAATTTTAATGTTGGCACAGATCAACGACAATTATATCCAAGTTCAAGTCAAAACAAAGATTATTCAAGTTCTCCAGGGTCGTCATCATATATCATACCTACGATAATACCTATTGAACCAAGATCATTCAATACAGACGATTCCGATGATGATGATGATGGCAACCTTGGTGTTGATCCAAAAATTGATTTATTAGAAACGAATTGAAAACGATCGTGTTTGAAAAATCTCAGACAGTGATATTTGATTTATTTAATGATAATGAATATGTAGGTGAATTTATTATGTAATTAATAAAATATTTAAATTAGTTTGTGACAAAATTATTATACAATCAGACGATTCAGTCTTTTCAAAGTAGATTAGACCATTAAAGTTTTAGTCATTAAAGCTTAGTGGTTCGTTTTAATCATTAAGGAAGGTCGTTTTTTATCTGTCCACTATCTATATCGAATGTACACACATGAAAAGCTTATCTTCTACGCATTTCAGGTCAAAGTCATAGAAAAATTGCATTCCTATAATCGATCATTTTATAATCTTTGTAGATTTAGAGTGTAGCAATAACTCAAAAATACGTTGAGGTAGAGACGGAAATCTTCTCAATATTATTCTCTGTTCTCTTAAATATTGTATGCAATGATCGCTTTTTCTTTAACCAAGGCAAAAGAAAACAGAACAGAAGATTTCAATCAAGAGTTAGAAGTGAAAATCAGAACCATGAAAAACTGCTAAATAAAGTATAAAGACTGATGCAGAACCAAATGTGAAACTGCGCAAGACTGCATGAAACACAACTGTCAAAATATTATGACATTGTAGCTCTATAGTTATATAAAAAAAGGGGGGCCAGCGACATTACACGCAGATCTGCGCAGTATCATATTGTCTCAAGAGCTGGTTTTGCTGCAGCCTTGAGTTGTCTATATTGAGAATCACTTACATACCATAATCGTTGTATTGACATTGGCATTTCAATTGAATTATTTGCATTAAAATATCGATTGTCGATAGAAAACTGGTTAAATGTCTGCTGACAAACCGTTAGTTAACCCTTTCAGTGCCAAGGAGCTCCATAGATATGCGAAAAGAATGGATATCACTCTCCCGTCAAATTGGTTACAATATAAACGGCAAAACAGTGAAAATATTTCCTCTATCACTGCCAAGAAGTGTATAAAAACCGTTGCCATTTTTCGCCATATGTAAGACAAAAATCGGGAGCTTAATTAAGATTACATGTCCCTTCCCATTATGTATGTATCTCTTCTTCTGTTTCTTCAATGTCAAGAAAATAGCTGTACAATTTTTAATTTCTGACTGAACACCTGTTTTTTCCTTCTTTTTAGCTAATATTTCATTGCACAAAGTTTCGTTTTCTGTAAACACAAAAAAATAATTCCCAAGCAAAACCGGGTTTAATGCGCATGACTAAATTGATACGAGAAGGCTTTCCTTCTCTTTTCAAGAACGCATCAGATAAGAATATATAGGTAATTAAAAAAATAAAGCTCCCAAAAAAACTTATAGTAGGTATACAATACAATATATGTATTCTAATATGATTATGTAAGAACCGGCCAATTTTACATAATCGATTTAATGTAATTCAACACGTGATTAAGTGGGCGCCGACAGATTTCACTGTTTTAAGATAAAATCGTTTTTAGTGGAACTAAATTTCTTCATTAATATCAAATTTAGATTTAGACCATTTACATAAAAATTAAATAAATTTTTTTTTTGTTTATATTGTAATACCTACCTAGTATAGGTATAAGAAGAAGGTATCAATGTATTTTAATGTAGCCATATAAAACTTCCAAAGCTACTAAAATTTACGAATGAGGAAGACTCTAGGATATGTTGAGGTAACATAAATAATCCCCTGTAACCTGTCGACTTAATGCCACAATTTAAATTAATTATTTAAATCTTAACTGATTAACTGATCCCATTAACACGTCCTTGCTGTGTGTTAATCATTAGTATATATAAAATGATTAAGTTACAGCATCGATTAATAAGTTGATAAGATTGTTAGCCATAAGGTCGTGGTCAAAATATAATATTATATGTTGTATGGTGAAGGTGTGATTTATGGTTCTTTCTTATAGAAAAAAAAAGTTGAAATCCACTTGAAACATTTTATATTTCCAAAATTTTAATTTTCCGAAAATATTCCCGACGTCATATATTTATTAACATTATCTCTCCTTCTATTCTTTTTAAATATGTCGGAAGATATTGAAATTGCCACATTTACTGAAATCTTATTGAGTATTGACAGGAAAAAAACAGTAAATTGGAAGTAGAACGATGATCAGAGGCGATATTGCGATCTTTATCATTTTCGCTATTGATAACCACAAAATTTCAGGCTAATACGGAAGGATAGATTTTTATACAATTTCAAATAAGAGGAATTGCATTGGTAAATAGTGCGGAGCGAATTTGTCTTAAAATATTTCCAAAAATAATATAGTCTATCTAAAATGTAGTGTAAAACGCAAGAATGGTTGAGAGTTGGAATAGATATTTATTTAATATTTAATTCGAAAAATTATGTTTCAGCAATATTGTAGCCATCAAAATTTCTTATAACCAGAAGTAATTACAAAAAATAAGTGCAAACAATGATTAAAAAAAAAACCCGAGTCGATCAAAGTGGAGAAAAAAAACCGTACGAAAAAGGAGGACATGATATCCTCGCAACCTATAAGGTGTTTCGTAAAAAATTCACCTTCCTTGAAAAGTTACTTTGACATTAATTTTTTCTTCTTCTCTATTTCGACATTGAAGCTAAAAATAGGTAAGTCACGCAAATGAGCAGAACTAATAATGGAAGTTTTATCTTTTCTATGCATTTATGAATTTGTGTAATAAAAATTAAGAAACGATTTTGCCCCCTGCCTCTTCCTTCATAGAGATCTAACTAATTTGAATAAATTAGGGCCGTTTAAAGGCGTTATCAAGTCCTGTGAAAAAAAATTTGTGTTGTGCACCTATGGAAAAATATCTGTTTAAACGAAGTTAGAGTTTGAGCACGCGGATAAAATTTTTAATTGTAAAAATTGTACATAAAAAACTGTCTAGAAAATTCAACAAAAATAGTTTTGGCGATTTTAATTTTGATAAATTGATTGTCGTTGATTGATTAAATATTAATTTACCGAATGCCAAAAATGCTTTAATAAAATATGAAAGCTTCAAGTCTTATCTCTGTGCAGATATGTATGCATTTGGTCTACATCTTGCCAACCACTTTAAGATATTAACTAATAAAGCTCTTCGCACATAAACAGCCTGCATACAGACAATTTTCCAGTTCGCCTAATGACTAACATTCAACTAAAAATACCTGTTCCGCAAAGCACATGGTAGTGACGCAATTAATTGTTGATTTTCTTATAAAATAGTATTCTAAACAATGGGAAACCTGAAGATCTCTGAAGCAGATAGATAAACCCAACACTATCAACATAACATTAAAAGATATTTTTGACCTTATTACTCTTGCACAAAGATCCGACTAAAAGTAGCTAAAGAAACAGAAGAATGTGACATTCCGAACAACATGAAATGCCTAAATACAGCTCGCTAACGATACAAATAGAGACAGAAAATTTTCGAGTTACCTGTATTGAATCAACATACCCAACCTTTTGCAGACACATTCAACATTCAAGTGGTAATACAAGTCCAACGGTCTCGAAAGTAAGAACACGCAAACGGAGGTCGTCCAAGAGTTTCGGTTGACGCCATAGACACGGAACACGTCAACAAAAATTGTAATTTTTGAAATTAAGAAGTGCCATTCTTATGTGTAATTAGTGAATCAATTTACAAGAAAAGTAAAAATGAGTGTTAAGTGAATGATGTTGCATTTCTGCAGGTGCTTAATTGGCAAAAGTTAAATTATACGATAAATTCTTTGTCCTGTTTTTTTTTGTGTGTGTGTTCGTGTAAACAAAAAGACCATTTTGGTGGCCATATTCGTTCTAAAATTTTGCTTTGCATGCCAGATTAGATCTTAAATTCTGCATGAAATTTTAGTGCTATTTTTTTCGGATATCTTTTTCAAGTTAGTATTTCCGTTATTTACGCCATTTGACCGCAATTTTACCTATTTTGAGAAAATTATTATGTAAATATAAAAACAAAGTTCGACGATGAATGAAATCTTCAGCACTTTTTGGTAAATGTGTGCGATGGACCATCAATTTTATGCCATCATGTTGTATGTTGTTATGAGACAGTGAATAATGTCGCATATTTCATATAACGAATAGATTTAAGATGCCGATTTGTGATTTATATAAAATATTTGTTGTGGTGATATCATCGATTTTGGTATGCTTCGTAAAATGTCAGATCATCAATCGGGCTCCACAGTTTGTACCTGGTTCAGGTGATATGACACGGTTTAGTCTGTCGGAGAATACACCAGTTGGAAGTCCTATTTATCAGTTGAGAGGTAAATATTTTATTTTTATTATTTTCTATATTTTAAGATAATACAGCAAAAAATATCAAGGACACAATTTTCTAGGATTGCTCCTTTCTAGCAGTGAAATTAAATGGCTCCAACTCATCATTTAATTCCCTTAATTACACTCATCACCAGAGAACTATTTATGAATAACTTATTTGAGTAGAAAAAACTTAAGCGTAACTAAAACTTCTTGTTTTGCTAGTCTACATCTAGGACTATATTTGTTTCTATTAGAATTGAGAGAAAACCTTCAGTTTGATACACTAAACCCAGTCTCCTCCCCTGTTCTTAAGAATCATGAACTTGAACAGAAGCTTAGCGAACTAAAATTATGAAGTTGATTTAACCGAAAATAATTGAAAAATGTAAATACAATCTCTTTAGGCTTTTGAATAAAGAAAAAAACCAAAACCACTACTCCACGCTCTAGCTCAGTGATGGCTAACCTTTTAAGCTCGGTGTCAAAATATGAAAAAAAAATCTAGCTTAAAACACGGTATCGTGTCACATATTGAAATATCCCCAATTTTTGTAATATTTGCAGCCCTGTCATAGCATTTGTCATATGTTCGCCATCACTGCTCTAGCTCCTACTAACACTACTCCAAACATTTATTTATGCCAATGTTTAGTTATGCTAAGCAACTTTTTCTTTGTGCAAGATAATCTTTACAAAAAAATTGATCAAATGGAGAAATTATCTAATAATGGAAGCAGGAAGGAATAAGTTCGTACCTAATTAATGTTTTCAAAATAAAATTTCTTGCAGCTACTTAAATGGAAAGTGTCGTTCTGTTGTTATGATAATTAATAGATATGAAAACTTTTACACATCCTAAATGGATGTCACACAGTACTTCTATTGTCAACTTTTATTTAATTCTTTCCATATACCTAATACCATACCACTCTTATAGTTGGTTTTTTTCTTCTTCTAAAAGTTTCACACAAATAAATTGCATTGTATTCTTCAAAATTGTCCTACATCTCTGCTGTCTTAATGTGTGTAGGTACGGTGTTTTGTTTATATTTGCCCAATGGCACAAGAAAATAATAATAATAATAATAATAGTAACCTAAGCGGTATAAGCACACCATCAACATCTTAAACACACAATAACTGTGACACAAATAAGATTCCGTTACGTTATTCAATTAATTTGCAAAATCACAAATCATGTAACTTGGACCAGTCAGGTAAGCTCAGTTGTTATTGGTTTAGAAGAAAAAAATGGTTAAAGTTGCTGTGCTATGCACAAGAGACAAGAGGAGAAAAAAAAACAAAACCAAACTTTAAACAAGTGTGGGAAATGTGTGATAGGAATTCTTTTTGCAATTAATTTTAATAATTATGGCAATAACAACAAAAATATTTTAACATTCATTGCACAACTTGGAAGTATGTAGTTGATTTAATTTGCATTTTTTTTTTTTTTAAATTATTCATTTACTGTTCTGTGTTTATGTCGTGTTTGATTTACTTCCATTGGAAAATTTTTAAATTTCGCGCGCAGTGTGATGGTGTGGCTACTCCAAGTTGTTATAATTATGTGCATAGAGGCATTAAAATGATTGCAAAATTTTAATTCAATTTACAATAATTGTAGCGGTGATTTTACATAACAATTATTGTTGCTTATACCTACTGAATTATTAAGTAATCGTAGATGAAATCGAGCATGTCTCATTGTTATGGTAAATAATAATGATTCATAAATGACATGTTTCGTATATGTATAGTATATACATACGTCTAGATACATATGCAAGATCATTGATCATATGGATGTATTATAAACATTTTACATACCACACGGTACATTACGTACAATAATTGTAATAATTACGTTGCTCAAAGAATATGGGTCTGTGAGGTGAGAACGTAATAAATGTTATGACTAATTAGATTTGGTTTGTTTAATTTAATTGTATATTTTGAAAAATGGAATGTGTATTTTTGGCTTTTGGCATTTAGTGGTATTTTTTCTGAGCCTATAAATAATCCGATGGATCGAGCAAAGAAAAAGTGAACAAATTGACCAAATACATAGATCCAAAACGGAAATATTCGGCTGATGATTCAATTAAAAACTCCTTTTGATCAAAGTCAGTCTTAAGTTTAAGCTTTTTAGGAAGAGAGGAAACGACCAGCAAATCGATGGCCTATTTTGAATAGACTTCAACCCGCAATCCGCTTAGAATTATATCTAATTTTGAAATGACAAAAAAATTATGTAATTAAATTAAGCTATAGTATGTAGGATAGGGCATAACATTTATTTGCTATGTCATGTGATGTTGTCTTATTGTAAAATCTACATTACCGACTGAGCAATATGTAACAATTATATGCCTGTAGTACTAAATTAACGGAGGCCTATTCAAACTAGGCCATCGAAATATTATCGTAACAAAATTTGACGGAGCGAATGTCCCCCCATACAACTTCCTATCTCCCATCTGCTGCGCCTAAGAAACTTTCCTACAAGATGCACGTGCACCTTTTTAGCCTGACAACTTTTTAATAATTAAAACCAAAAAATCAATTTCCCCGACTCATTCTTGTATTTGATGAGGTGATTTAATTTAGTTTTTAAATTAGTAGTTAATCCATATAAGTAGTAATTATTTAATATGCTAAGACAATTATTTTGTACAATAGAAAATAGAGCCTAATTTATTATCTTTCAGGTGTCGATCCAGAAGGTGGTGCATTACGGTACAGCATATCGGGACCGATTTTCAGTGTTGATCGAGATACTGGTGTTGTAAGATTACGTCAGCCACTCGATCGAGAAAAACAAGATTTAGTGGAAGTCATCATTAGCATTACAGGTAATTTTTGGGAGAGACGATCAATTAGCGACTTGGTAAATGTGTGCACTAAAATGAATCAGAATAACGATAATTCAATACTTAAAGAGATTTAGAGTAATATTCTATTATATGAACATTCTATTCTTAGATCGGCACATAATATTAATGAATAACGATAATTCAATACTTAAGGAGATTTAGAGTAATATTCTATTATATGAACATTCTATTCTTAGATCGGCACATAATAATAACTACGAGTACAATCCCAATAACTCAAATTACACGATTATGATTAAAACAAGAAACTTGGCCTGTCCTTCAAAATTTTATTTATGGAAACCCGTTTAAGTACGTACGTACCTACCAATCATGCATACATATTTATATGAGGTATGTGTTGTTGGTCCAAAAAATGCACTCAAATCGAAAGTGCTATCAATCGAACATAAATACAAAAATTAATTATGCTAATGACGAACTAGTTTTGCTATGGGTGCGTATAAAATCATGCAAACAAGTTTAGAGATCACTGTTGGTCAAATCTCGTCAAAATGTGACTATTATTAGTGCTATTCAAAGCCCCGCAGGTTATTTTTTTCTTTCTTTTCTGCTGTATGTGTTGACAGTTCGTTTATTTGTCTACAATAATTTGAATATTAATTTAAAGAGGAATTTCGAATTTTCTCCTAATTAAGAATTAATTAATTTTTTCTTTGTAGATGAAGGTGTATTGGGAACCGAACCAAATACCGTATCACTACGACGTGAAATACCCATACGAGATTACAATGATAATCCACCAGTATTTATTGGACGTCCATATACAGCTAGTGCTAGTGAATCGACAGCTATAGGTACCGAAATATTAGTTACGCCGCAGATTATAGTCACGGATCGGGATGAAGGACGAAATGCGGACATTTATCTGTCTTGTTTTTCGGATGGTGACAAAGATGTAGATGTATGTGATACATTTCAAGTGAATACGGATAAATTGTCGGAGGGAAATTTTACCGGTACCATAACATTGTCTCAAGCATTGGATTTTGAAACACGTCCGTCATATATTTTAACGGTAATGGCTAAGGATGGTGCAACAGTGAATCCACTGACAGCATTTGCAACGATCGTTATTAATGTTATTGATGTACAAGATCAGCCACCGGTTTTTCTAAATGCTCCATATTCAGCAACTATTCCAGAAAATACACCAGAAGACACATCGGTACTGACAATATCGGCAATTGATGGTGATACCGGTAATCCTCGGCCCATATTGTTGACATTGGAAAATGAAACAAAAGGACATTTTAAATTAGAGACAATTGGTAAAGATGGCGATGGCAAGGCTCTTCTATACACAACCGGTATACCTATTGATCGCGAAGATCCGGATATTTTACAAAATGGTGGAGTGTATTCGTTTACAGTAAAGGCCACCGAACTAATAAACAACGAAGTACCTGGTGACATTACATACACCCAAGTTACAATAGTCCTAACGGATGTTGATGATCATTTGCCCGAGTTCAATCATTTAAATTTCGAAATTTCAATATCAGAAAATCTGGAACAAGACACACCATTGCCAGGTCTATCAATATATGTTGAAGATAAAGATTTGGGTGCAAACAGTCGATACAATTTATCGTTAAAAAATGTACGAAATGCCGAAGATACATTTGCCGTTAGTCCAACGCATGGCGAAGGACGAACACCGATTATCGTAAAAGTTGTCAACAATCATAAATTAGACTATGATGTTGATGATCCAGATTTACGAACTCTTGTGTTTGATTTATTGGCATCGGTTGCCGATCGACCGCTTGCTCGATCACGAGTAACAGTACATCTCCAAGATGCCAATGATAATGCACCAGTCTTTACGGAGCCAAATTATAGGCTGCATGTTAAAGAGAATTCCGAAATTGGTACCAAGGTTGCAGATATTGAAGCTACTGATAAAGATGGCGGAGTTTTTGGAAAAATCACCTATGTTTTGAAAGGATTTGGTGCCGATTATTTTTATACTGACAAAGAATCTGGAGGATTGTATGTTAAGAAAAATTTAGACTATGAACAACAGAAAAGCTACAGTTTGTCAATTGTAGCTATTGATGGTGGTGGTCTAGAGACAAATGCCAATCTACTTGTTGATGTTACCGATTTAAATGATAATTATCCAATGTTCGAAAGTCTTGAATACACTCGAACGATCCGAGAAGGAGCA
Organism: Platyura marginata; assembly: GCA_026745375.1. NCBI lineage: Eukaryota > Metazoa > Arthropoda > Insecta > Diptera > Keroplatidae > Platyura > Platyura marginata. Next base: position 20,517 of record JANSTT010004893.1, read on the forward strand.
ACCGAATTTGAACCACAATTTTTTGTACGAGCAACTGATGACGATGGTCCAACGCAAGGCAACGGAAAAGTTAAATATTCCATAGATACCGAGAATAGTATATCGGGCCATGTATTTTCGATTGATTCGGAAACGGGAGAGATTAAAATAATGACAGCTGTAAATTCTATGGATACAGAACGTGGTCAATATGAAATGATTGTGGCGGCAACCGATTATGGTGAACCGCCATTACGAAATACTAGTCGAGTATTGATTCGTGTTGGGATTTCGGGTAATCAGCGACCAGTATTCAAGGGTCATTTTGCAGGAAATGAAAAAGGTGATATTCCTGGTCCGCCAAGATATAAAGTATCCATTCCGGAGATAGCACCAGCCGGATATAATGTTACTATGGTTACAGCAACCGATCCAGATGGTATTGATTCGTTATTAACGTACCGTATTGTTGGGGCAAATGATAATTTTGTCATTAATGAAAAGTAAGCTAATTGAGTATTTAACAATTTATGTAAATCTATCTATCTGTGGTTCAATTCTAGAACTGGTTTAGTTACTGTATCTGATGTAGCACGATTGGACAGAGATACAAATCCCGATCACTATGCTGTAGTTATAAATGCGGTTGATGCTGGTTTCCCCATACCTGAAACTGCAACTACCACGCTCTACATAAACATTGAGGATGTTAATGACAAGCCTCCAAAGTAAGCAAAAACAATTTAATTTCTAATATTCTATAAGATTGTTGAAATTCAAATTTTTAGATTTCTTCAACCAACTTATGCGGCCTATATTTCCGAACGAACTAACATCGGAACAGAAGTCCTAACAGTAGCAGCTACAGACTCTGATCTAGACGCAAAAATGATTTACTCAATCGTTGAACCGATTAAGGCTGCTTCCAAAACTGGAACACAACTCAGTTCAACTATTCCCTATAATTATGTGTCAGCATTTAGAATCGACAATGAAACTGGCATTATATCGGTAAACCATTCGCTTAATCATGATCTAGCGGCAGAGATCATACTCACCGTTAAAGCGATTGATGTAAATGCTGTGTACAACATTGATGAACAATTTGATACGGCCGAGGCGACAATTTATATTCAATCGTTCAAGGATACCCATCCGATATTTATGAACAAAGGCTGGACAAGTATTAGACCAATTGTTAACTTTAAAATTAAAGAAGAAATGCCAATTGGAAGTACTCTGTTTATATTGTCAGCTGAAGACCCAGTGGCAAATAGAAAAATTCAAAGTTTTCAAATTGTCAAAGAAGATCCGCTCGGTGTTTTTGGTTTAAATGATCGAACCGGTGAAGTTATTCTAAAGAAACGTCTTGATTATGAGGAATTAAATTCAACACTTATTGAATTCTCGGTAAAGGCAAGATCGAATGATGGTCGATCAACAATTACGCTTGTCAATGTTACAGTGGAAAATGTCAATGATAATAAACCGGAATTTGATCAACGAATCTACAGAGCAACTGTCATTGAAACGGCAAAATATCCGGAAAAAGTATTAACGGTTCATGCAACAGATGCCGATGCAGTACTTACAGAGAAAGACAAACAAATTGGATTTAATTCGGTTTCCTATTCACTATCGGGATCGGATGCTGCATTGTTTATTATTGACAATAGAACGGGAGAAATTCAAGTAGCACCAAATCAGCAGCTAGATCGAGAAAAACAATCCGTACTTCGATTTGTAGTAACAGCAGAAGATGCGCCAGGAAAACCAACTGAAACAAGACGATCAACTGTTGATGTAGTTATTGATGTTTTAGATGTGAACGATAATGCTCCACAATTCTCACAGAAATCTTATTCAGCCGTTATTCCAGAAACGGCAGATATCGATACATTTGTCACTAAATTGACGGCTACCGATCCGGACGAAGGTCCTGGTGGTGAAGTACGTTATGATTTTCTTAGTGAAGGTGATGCTAATGGATTATTAAAAATTAATACAATGACTGGTGAAATTCGGACACGTACACAATTGACCGGAAAAGGTCGGTCTGAATCGTATGAATTTACTGTACGTGCCCAAGATAATGGTGGGCAAATTCCAAAACAAGAGTCTCTGCACAGCGACGTATCATTTATTTTGTATATTGGTGACGTTAGTGAAAATGATGGGATTCCATTTTTTATATCACCAAAAATTGGTCAAATTGCTAATATCACGGAGGTGAGATTTTCTAAATTTAAGAATTGTAGAATATTTACAATAAACAAAAATGATTTTACAGAATGCAACAATTGGGTCACCCGTTTTTCAAGTAATCGCCAGCGATCCTGATAATCCGTCAACACCAAGTGGAACTTTAACATTCCGAATTCAAGATGATATTGAAGATGCAAACTCATTTAGAATTGGTGAGCACCTAATATTTTAATAGATCTTATCTAAAGTCAGGTTTACTTAATTTATTTTATACAAAATCTAGATCCCAAAACAGGACTTATAATAACAGTCAAATCATTGGATAGAGAAACAAAAGCATCGTACAATATTATTGTTGAAGTATCCGACAACGGACAACCACCCCAAGCAGCCACTAGAGTTTTGCGAATAAATATACTCGACATTGATGATCATAAGCCTCGTTTCATTAGGGAAATTGTAATTTAAAAACATTTATTCAACAAGATCAAATCAATCAATATTTCTCTTTTAAGGATTCACAACCACTGGAAATGAGTATTCTCGAAGAGCAACCACCACAAACAGTTGTCGGAAATTTAACAGCCATTGATGAAGATATTAATGAAAATGGGGCTATTGACTATATGTTCGTCGATGGAAATCAAGAAAATCTCTTTAAAATAACTAGAACAGATGATAATGCGGCGATTATAACAACAGCACAAAAATTAGATCGAGAAACAGCATCGTCATATCTTCTAACAGTGAAATGCTTTAAAAAAGGAACGAAACCCACTCGGATCACCCGTAATACATACGATAGTTATGATCCGTCCGAGATTCAAGTTCTTGTAAAAGTTATTGATATTGACGATCATTTGCCAGAATTTGAAAATACCGAACCAGTTGTGGGAGTTCGTTCAAATGTTCCAATTGATCAGACCATTATTACGCTTCATGCATGCGATCAGGATCCAGACGCTTTACCAATATTATATGACATCTGGAATTTAACATTTATTCCACAATTCTATAAACGTGAGAATAGCTCGGCGGATGATTTGAGCGAATTATTTACGCTAAATAATGTCACCGGTGAAATACGAACTGTACGAAATTTAGGTGATTATGTGGATGGTTACTTTGAGGTAATTGTTAGAGCTAACAATAGCCATCTACCGAAACGTTCTGTTCATTGTAAATTGAAAATATTTGTTATTCGAGATAAATCTCTGTTGAGATTTGTTTTTACCAAGCCAGCGGCAGAGATTGAAGGAGTTATAGATCAATTTTCAAAGAGCATTCAAGCCAAATTAAAAGCAGCCGATTTGGAACTTTACATTTTAGATACTCAGGTTCTGATTAAGGAAGATCATAGTTTAGATTTTAGTTCAACTAGGTAAGTCGAAATTTGTTATCTTATTAATGTAAATGAAAGTAATTGGCTTGATTTGTATTTAGTTCATGCTTTCAACTATCTCGCCATGGATCGGCACTGCCACCGCATGAAATGCAAAAAATTATGGATTCAGAAGATGTACGACAAAATCTTCTAGAAACATATTCAAAATATTCTGTGAGTATTGTTGATTCTTGTTCAGTGAAACGAAATTTAGAAGTTGGAAGTGTAATTGCATCTCCGGGTATTTGGTTGGTAGTTTTAGCCATATTTATAGGAATTTCAGCACTAATAGCAACGTGCACAGCATGCTGTTTGACCAGAAGGTATTACGATTGAAATATTGATGTGAAATATAATTTTTTTTTTTAACGATTTTTCTCTGTAGATACAAAAATCAATCACGACGATTGATTCAACCAAGGGCACCACCTGAACCGTACGGTGTTGGTGCACCAGTTATATACACAGAACCTATTTATGGGGCCCTGTAAAACTGTTTACTTATCATAAATTTATTAATTTCTACTAAATTTATGAACTTCAGAGTTAACAGAAGCCGTGTGGACAATATTTATTTGATGTAATTTTTATGAGTTTTAAAAACTGAAATCGACATTATTGTGATATATTCATTAATCGCAAATTTTAATAACATTCCGTTATTTTACCTAAGTACTATAAAATTAAATATCGACCGATATTTTTGCCAGAGTTGTTTTTTAAATATTATATTAAAGAAATAAATTTTAAATTTTTGTTTTTTTTTTTAACTTATCATTACTTTTAAAATATAATTTTAATTTTAAAAAGTTTTCCCAAAAATATTGTATAGGTAGATTATAGACTACCCCAAAATGTAATTATTGACACATTTTAGCTAGTCATTAACGAATCCACAATTTCAATCTAATAAAGTCAAATAAAGTCACTTGAAGGTCCGGTCACGCACGGATCAATTGGGACAAGTAATTCTGAGTAATTTATTTTAGCCAAGTAATTCCTTGGAACAACTATTTAAAGAATAATTAGACCCTCTTGTATTTAAATGCTTGCAATAAATCCATAGATCATAAAATTTACATCTATGATTCATTCCATTACGCTATGTATATAAAATATTCATTGCACAATCTCTTTCTAATAAAATAACAATTACCTACGATACATCAAAAAAAAAAATTACACATTAATCCCTAATTTCAAGAGCTTTAAGTAATTTTAAAGTCCTAAATAGTTTTTTTTTTCTTCTTGTAACTAAATTTTATACTCATCTATCAACTAATCTCTTGATCTTGTCACAGCTTATTCCTATTTTTAAATCCGAACATCACCCCATTTCAAAACATACATTTTAAAAACCCTTTCCCAAAAAAAAAAATAAATAAAAAAAATGTGTTCCTATATCAACCCCATTAAAATTCGCTTTGGGTTTGTGCATTCAATTGCATTCGTAACTTTTTAGCTTAGCATGTAATTACTAAAAACTATAAAATTTAGTACATGAGCCGGGGTTGTTAGCAAAATGATGGTACACATCGTTAGGCATAGGACTTTTTTAAACAAATATTTAGGAGATTATAAATTTAAGTATAAATTTTATTATCATGTAATAAATGTGTAGTTTGTTTGTTTGTTATTTTATTAATATCAATTGGGATTTTGTGGTTTGACAGGTCTTTTTTGAAATGGTAGCGGGGAATTAAAACGTGTGAGGGAAATCTTAAAGAATATTTAAATCAAGTGAAGATTAGTTTTATGCTGCAACGTTTACTGTGATATTAAAGCCAAAAATTACCCTAAACCATAGTAAAAATTACCTGAAAATTATTTTTATCTCAGTCCAAATTGAATAATAGAAAAAAAAATATGTTCATTTCTTTTATTAATCCCTTCAGTAGGCCATACCATAATCTATCAAATATATCCTACCTAATTCAGCAATATTTCAAATAAATCATAATCATAATTCAAGTGGTAATACACATTATCAGTTACCATTTTTTTTACAAGTGTTTGACAAATAAACAGGTAACAATATTAAAACAATTGTACAAATATAGTACGACAAACCCAAAGCCAAAGGCCATAGCTTTTATCCAGAGAAAGAAAAAAAAAACTGAACCCCCGGTGGAACATATGTTGAAATTAAATAAGAAATTTCTATTAATTGACTACTACCTCTATAATACGATCAGATATCAATACGTTTTTATTATGTTTGCTCTAGGCTGAAATACATCGCTTAGGTAAATTTACATTATTTTTATTGCTACTGTATCAACATGAGTTAAGTTAATTTATTAACGAAAAAAAAAAATTTGTTCAAATATCGGATACGGAAAATGAAATTAACACGTGTTGGTGGAACATATAGTTTGTAGGTAGCTGGAATTGATAAAAGGAAGTGGTTTTTTTTCACAATCACATTGACAAGTTGTTTCACATTTATTGTTTAAGCACAAAAGAAATTAGATCCCAATTTGGATTCATACGCACGAAAACGATTTAGCAATTTTGTTTTGTTTTTTTTTTTTTGTTATAGAAGCTTACTTGAGCATCAATCATCTCATGATAGCACACTTGCTCTGGCTAATACAGTGAGTAAGAACTATTACTTCCATACCAAAAGTTGAATGGATAAATAAATCAAATCAGGCGTACACATGTAGCCATAAACCATCACCATAGTACCAAAATCCAGATAAACCATAATCACGAAAATTTTAAAATCCCTAATTCCAAAATTTCGGATTTCAAAATCCTGAATTCCAAAATTCCGAATTTTAAATTCTTGAAAAATCTCGAATTTTAAATTCTTGAAAAATCCCGAATTAAAAATTTTGCAAAATCGTAAATCCACGACATATTTGGTTGGAATTTCTTCACCAGTCTGACGATGATTATTTGGTACTGGAATACGTGAATTATACATATATGTAAAAGAGAAAATAAAGAAATAAAAATTTTAATAACAGTTCCAATCTTAATCTTACAGAAGATGATACAGCAAATACATACACTTGGATTTGTTAGATATCGATTTCAAAGCTTCCATCATTTGTTTAGCATAATCATTCACAATATGATTTTTTTACAAAATTTTAATTTATACGGATTTTTGAAATTCGGGATTTTGGAATTCAGGATTTTGACCGCAACCCACCAACACTTATAACACTTTGTTCAGGAGTCAAAGAAATACTTTACGTATAGACAATTTTATGAAGGAGTTATATATACGAAACCGTCACCCATCATCACATATGCCATCAAATTAGTTAGTTCCTGCAAAATGATCTATAGACCAAAGTTACATTCATATATGCATAACATTTCCAAAATTCCTATCGGATTGTATATTTATAATTTCATAAATAAACAACATTTTTTATAGTCATCCAATCTGAAGAGCATTGCACTCTCGCAAATATAAGTACAACAATAAGCTGCTCATTGACATGCTGGCTGAATTTAGCAGGTCCTAAATTTAAACATTCATACACAAAATTACGAAAAAGGGTTGTGACTGAACATAGAATTTAAGCCAATTCAATCAAAATCTTCTATATATTATCCGAATGTAAATACGATATAGGCGAGAGTGCAGATTTTTTTTTTAAACTACCCCTTTACCAGCATAATCATTTTCAGATAAATAATGTACAAGGTCCTTTGATATATGGCAAAATGAATAATAACATTTTATATTTATAGTTGGCGAGCCTTTGGAGTTGGTATAAACTAACAAAACGTAACAAAGTTTTTGTTATTGTTCTTTCGATTTTTTTTTTTTTTTATTCTATGCTTGATATTAAACATCCCTCTCGGGAGTTAAACCCTTCGATGTCATCAATGGAAAAATGTTATATAGAATTTATATGAAAGGGTGAAAAAGACTCCGTGTTTTTTTTTTTTTTAAATTATACGTTGCGCTTACTATACGTAATATTTAAATTTAAATGGCTGAAGGACTGATAAAGTTCATCTGAAAAAAATTATCTAACCCTTAAGAACAAACATATATTTAAATTGTTTCTATTAAAAATATTCTAAGCGAACCATAGTTAATAAATTTCTAATGTATGCTGCAGGCTAGCTAATGAACACAAAGACACCATTGACATTTCTGAATCTTTGAGATTGGTCTATGAAATAATTTATAATTGCCACTTGACAATTCGAAACAAATTGCCATGAGATAAATTGGGCGAGGTGAAATGCGGATCGTTAATAACTGTCTAATGCAGAGGTGTTGCGTTAAGAAGGAATAGCAAAAAAAAAAAAAACTCCTGAAACAAACCGTTATCAAAATTTACAGGACAACTACAAGGAAGAATTTATATCTAACCATTATATTTCAAACAAGGATGAATAACAAACAGAAGAATTCAGTCGACATTTAACATTTTCTAATATATTCCGGGAATACTAATCGGGCTCGAAGGACCAAAATGTTAGAGATGGTTTCCTAATATTTTAAGGATTTTCAAGTTAATAACAAAAAGCATAGAATTTTTAACACAATTATTCAAATTGTTGCGATCGTAAAACTCAAAATATTAATGTTAACTCAAATTGATAAATGCTTTACTCCAACTACAACTTCCCAAACATAAAAACATAAATTTTCGTAAAACTTCATTGAAAATACAAAAAATTGATTTAGAAGAATTCAAACAGGCCAATCAGACGAAACAAATCAATCGAAGAACTCTAAAAATCCTTCTAAAATCATTTTCGTTTTCCTACAAACTTGCTGTTGACTTTTTAGCCCATAAAAACACCCCCCAAGATAATAAAAAAAAACATTTCGCCAAATAAATTTACCATCAAATATCTGTAACAATCAATCCCGTGCCAATGTCATAAATAATCATAAAAATATCAATTGACACCCAAAACGATATTACAATATTTACCCCTTTCGATAAAATCAAATAAAAAATTCGTCACAAATAGAAAATTCAATGTTTCGGAAAAAAAAAATATTTGCACAAAATTGCCGTGCAAATTTTTTTATGGAAAATTATTGACATTTATCGATGGCACCAATAAATTATAATTAATAGAGCACAAATAAAAAATCTTAAAAAAAAGAGTTATGGCAATTTAGAGCAGATGTTATAATTTTCGTTTTTAACGTTCGTAAAATTTAAATTTAAATTTAAAATAATAATTTTGATATTTTAGTCAATTATTAGACAGTTATCGTTAAGTAGAAGAAATTAAATTAAGAAGAACTATTTGTCAGCAATGATTTTTTTTTATTTCTTATTTTTTTTATTTTAATTTCTAAGATTATGTAGCAAGTGCAAACATTGCAAATCAAACAAATCAATCAATTCTATATATTGTAATAAAAGAATATACCACAAATTTAATTAACGTTTGAACAATAAACCACAACAACGCTGTACACAACAGGTCAAGCAGAAAATTCACAAACGCATCCACCAACTCAATATTCAATTCTATTAAAACCACCCTACTACCATCACTTTAAAACACTTCAATTGTTTTAAATCCATCGTTCGATTGGTTCATGTACAGATATATAACAAGTAAATAGACCATCCCCTATACATATAACCATTCGTCATTATAATAATCATCATCATGGATAATGCGGGGTTGTTGTCAAATATAAGCGCATGCCTCTCATGCAACCGATTCAGTTGAACGAAAACCGTTGCAGCCCTCACATTGGGACAGTGAAAGTGTGTTAATTTTCGTGTACAATGATTTTTGTTTTTTAAGTATTTTTGCGTTCACATTTCGTGCATTCGTCCTTTAAATGTGCTGCTAAACTGTGTGTTAACATTTCGATATATGTCACGTAAAATTTAACAGGATGTCATCCTGTTACAGTGGCTACGATGATCGATCATATGAGGAATTCGATGATTCATCGTTGGATAGTGGTTTTGAGAAAAGTTTTGAAATTCAATCAACTCCGTGTTTGGAGTTTGATCAAATGAATGGTGCAACAAAGGTCAAAGGGAAATTTAGTACCAAAACTGCACAGAAGGATGTAGATGATGAATTTAAACCGAATTTGGGAGGACAAACATCAACGCCCATCAAAACGGATAAGCCGAAACGAAAATATGCCGTTGGAAAAAATCGTATGACAAGAACTAGAAGTCCCACTCAGGTAATGCGAATAAAGAAAAATCGACGAATAAAGGCAAACGATCGTGAACGAAATCGTATGCATATGCTGAATGAAGCATTGGAAAAATTACGTTTAGCATTGCCAACATTTCCCGAAGACACAAAGTTGACAAAAATTGAGACATTGCGATTTGCCCACAATTATATCTTTGCGTTGGAACAAATTTTGGAAAATGGCGGAACAATTAACTTGGATTTAGAAAAATTACAAAGTATAACATTGAGCGGTGAAAGATTTACAAAGGAACTATTTGAAGCAATGTTTGTTAATCCAAGTTCATGTCAAATAAATTCAGGATTTACATCAGCTGATTTGTACAGTAGTATGCATCAATATGGCATTACCCTACAGCAACCGGTAGCCGAGGAGCCTGGATTTTCTAAGCATAATTATGAACTATTTAGAGGATCTTTTGAGGCGGCTTTAAATCCATCCGCACAAACGACATACCATCCGTCCTATGGCACTAGTAATAGTAGTAGTAGTAGTGCAATGCAAACAAATTCATATAAACAAGAGGATTACTATGGATATCATCAACCAAGTGTCCATCATAGTAGTAGTTTCTATGCCCAGACTCCTCCATGGAAGGATTCGCATGAGCAAATAGTTAATACGTATGGTCAATATCAAAATCTTTAGTATTTGAATTTTTCTTTTTTTTGGTAAGTAGTTGAGTAACTTAAGACTAATAGAAAAGAAATAGAAAAAATTTATTCACTTACCCCTTTTGTTGATGTTGCTGGCAGGTTGTTTTAATAATCTTGAATATTTATTTATTATAATTCCATTTACCAAAAGCTTTTCTCGTTGTCAATCATATGTTGATCTTCATTATTCATTTGTTTGTAATCCTACAATAATTTATTAAAATTAAATTCGAATGACTAAAAATTAGAGATAGAATTTCGTAAACAGTTAATGTTCAAGATTCGGCAACGGGTATCTTAGCCGTAGAAAACGTTCAAACATCCCTTGTTCGTATCTCTTTTATTTCCATCACCTAAGTATAATAATGTAATATGCGTACATAGTGAAAGATTTGATTTTTTTTTGTAAAAATCCCCATCGTCATATCGTCTCGTTTAAGGTCACACGAAAAACCCAAAATGAACTATGAAAATATTTTCGTTCGTTAGCAAACACACCTGCTTGGTCGTTCAGAATCTAGAGAAGAAGCTAGAGACTTGAAATCTAAGGATATATATATAGCGGTTTAAGTAAATTATTAGTTCTTGAGAAACTATAAAGGGATAAAACTCATTCCCCAGAACACCAACTTCAAATTGAAATGAAATTGAATTTCTATCAACTTTATATTTTCACCCAATAAATGATTAGCTAGACTTGAAATTTTTGTATGAGTAAAATGTTAGTTGTTGCATTGAAAATAACGAAAAGTCTCCAACCCGGTTTAGTAAATTCCCAACAAGCTTAAAAATCGTGTATTTTATCTTACTAACATAATTAATTCAGAACATATTTATTTTCAGATGAAATACCTAAAAAAAAAAAAATTTGGATTTTACATTTTAACAAAAGACGTGGGAGTTGTCACATTTTTCATAGCAATAATTTTATGGTCTGCATGCGCTGCTAGTCATTTTTATTGTTCATAATTTTTTTTTGATGTAAATAGTGAATTAATTTAGATCAATTTTTTTCAAAATAATGTAGGTTTATTGAAATCTTTTTTAACTCAATCAACAATTGACTATTTCTTATGTAAATTAAAAGATAATAGCGATGTACATGTAATTACTTAATATTTTATGTTTGTGGTAAATTTAAAATTTTTTATTTTTATTTGATTTAATGATAGCGATTAAAAATATAGCAAACCATTGTGATATACTACGTATTTTCATTATAACCAAATTTTAATTTTTAAAAAATAAATTGATTTGTAAATGTTTAGTATTAAAAAAATAAAATGTAGGTATATTTTTGAAAAAAAAAACCAAAAAAACAAACAAACAACACTGCAAAAAAGACTTCAATAAATTTATAGAAAAGTTTTATATATTTTAGAATATTCAAGTATATAATTTAAGTTACTTAACTGTTAAAAAAATTAAAAAAAATTACAATCAATCTTGACGATTCTTAAAAATTGATTGTATTTTTTTTTTAAATTTAATTTAAATTATATTTTTTAATTTTTTAATAGTTTCTCTTGAATTACAAAATATAATTTATATCTTAAATTTAGTATAAAAAATTATAAAGAGTATTTTTTTTAAATATGAAAAATTTAATTTGTAATGATCCCGGATTTCATCAATTTTTTTTTTTCATTTTTTATTTATTTAGTCGTTGGAATGAAAGTGGCGAGTTTGAATCAAAACAAACATTCCACAAATCTTTTTTTGAAACGAATTTTATTTATTAAGTCACCATTTGAGTTATTTTTCCGATTGTTCAGGATTTCACCTAATAGGGATATTATTTTGTTTATTAAAGAACAAGAAATTAACAAATTAAAGCAAAGAAAACGGTCAACTATTGGCACCATTGATATTTTTGTAATTTTATAATTCAAATTCTATTGTTATTGGCTTAGGTACTTAACCCTTTTCACTCCGTAGGCCCGGTTATTGCGCCATTTGCTATCAGTGCACTAACTCCGTAGGCGCCGCTATTGCGCCACAAATTATTCTAAAAAAAACCCAAAATAGTTACACAATGTAGTTTGCGTTCAAAGACTGGCAGATTCTGTGTTCAAAGTTACTGTGTACTCTTAAGTAAAAAAAACACTCGGAGTGAAAAGGGTTAAGTCCAAAATGTTTTTATTTTAAAATTGTGAATTACACAAAATATATTAATCGAAAAGTCGTCAATTAATAATTTTTGAATGTTTTAAAATTAAAAAAAATGTAACAATATTTTGCATGAATAATAAAAATATATCACGAAAAATTGGCCAAATCCCGAGATCATTAACTAAATTTTGTCATCGTTTTTCTATTTAAAAAAATATATACCTATATTCTAAAATCTAAATGAAAATACACTTATGAAAATTTGCCTTTAAATACTGTAAATACAAAAAAAAAATTATTAAAACAAATGTTGTAAATAGGGCTTTTAAAAATTTTATAAAATGTTTTAATAAAAAAAAATATTTTTTCAGAAAATCCAATTAAACAATTTTTTTATTTCATTTATTTTCAGACAACTGATATAGAGAGTGGCGATAATAAACCTAACGAATTTACAAAAAGGGAAAAATGACATTCCAAATACAAACATTTTTCGATAGATTATTATCTTAGGTTATGTCACAAAGCAAAAAGTTCTTCAGTAAAGAACAAAAATTATTAAAAAAAATGTACAAATAAGGGAGAAAAATTTCAATCAATTATAAAAACAAATAAATTACATTACAAAAAAAAACACAGTTTCAAAATAACCGTTTCACTCAGATCAGCCACTATAAAATCATACTTTTGGAACATAACACACGGACAAAAACGAAAAAAAAAAAAAAAATCTCTGTACACGCACGCGTCACAAAAACAACCCTGATTGTAGAAATCAAAATACGAATAATTCATAGTTGACACCTTAGGGGGTCTCTATTATTATTTTAACTATTACTCTATAGTGCATATATTGCAACCCCTCATATAAATTCTATACCTACTAAAACTTACTATAGACCCGTTAAAATGCAAGACCAAACAATGTTTGGTTATATGCGATTTTGCATGGGGTGAATTACAAAACAATAGACGATTTCACGTCACCTGCCATCCATTATGGATTTGTATAAATGAGCACCCCCGAAAACGGGGTACAGTACATATACATTATTATGAAAATGCACATATAAATAAAAGTTGTACATGAAAAGCTAGAGCTATTAACAGCCCTCAGATTTAAATCGAGTTGTGTTATTTTGTTGGCCTATTGTTAAAGTCGTAAACCGGAAAACGTTAAGTTAATATATTCAGGAGCATCTATCTGATTAAGAAATTTTGAAAACAGAAAAAAAAAAATAAAAATTGTAACATGGAAACAAGCACCCTTTTTCGTTCATCTTAAACATATTATGGGTGTCTTTGTGCATGTTTAAATAAAACAATACTCCAATAATGCTCATCTCACCATTGGCTTTTACATATCTCTTAAATATCCTTCAAGCCTTCGCCGTAGTTTAGTGCATCATAGACATTTTTTTTATATATATAAATATCCCTTGCAGCAACTTATAAATTGCCTTGAGGAGGGTTGGTTGTTGGAACTCAAACAAGATTCGGCTGATTGAATCCAATTCATTCAACAAAAATTCTAATTGTTATAATAGGAAAAATGTACGTAAGGGGTGGATGGATGTGATTAGGCTTTCAAGTTTGCCTGTGGTACAACATGTACTTACTACTGCCTACATACATACATACATAGTTCCACTTTATTGTTCACAATTTTGATGGATATGAATAAGTATTAAGTAAAAATTTTGCATTTTTATGCGGAGTAACTGGATTCCCTAAGGGTGGGATTTAGTTTTAAATAAATTTGTACAATTCTTTTGATGTAAAATATTCCATTTATCCGGTACTAATGTACTTTGGTAAAATGGATCATGGTTTTTACATGCATTAAATTGGTAAAAATGTTTTTAGTAGCGTTTTGTCAGCAACTAATAAGGAATATTATAAAAAGGAAAAAAAAAATAAAACCATCAATCAACAATCTTATATCCCTAATGTGGATGCAGCATAAGATTGTTCTATATTCTTTTATGGAATAGGAATAGACCAGCGATGGGCAAAAGGACACCCATGAGCGGATTTCCACCCATTTGTGTCAAAATATTTTAATTCAAACATAAAAAAACTCATCGTAATACATTGTGCGTAATACACTAGATTTAATGCATACATTCTTTACTCGGTTTTACGAATGATACTTAGCATTCATAATTAAAAAAAAAATAAATTGGTGCAGACTTTTTATGCACTGTCAAACATTATTGCTATATATAAAGAAAATTTAAGATTTTCAGCAAATTGTAAAATATATTTTTCGTCTAATTTTTTATATTCCCCATTATAATATTATTGAAATTTTATACTTCACTTCCGGTTTTTGTATTTTACTTCCGGTTTTTGAATTTTACTTACGGTTTTGCACTCTTGGTGGTATAGACCATCGCTGGAATAGACCATTCAATAACACGGATGCCTCCAACTTTTATGTGTTTTACAAAAAAAGGGAAAAGAAGCGAAATGAAGGGGAAGGACGAGACGAGCTTTAGTTTTTTTATTTAATTCATTTTCTTACTTTGTTTTCTCTATTTACAGCCATTCTGGGTGGAAGTCATGTGCTTTGAGGCGTTCAAATCTGTCGGTCCACTCTGGTATGGGTTTCCCGTTGCCGTAGAATTCATACATTTACAGTACATCCATCCTACCCTTTCTGCAACTAGTCAAGAGAAAGATTGGGGATATTCAGTTCTAGGACTGAGTTGTCGTTGCATTGCTATGGAAAAACTAAAAACGCCACGAATACGATCGCTGTCGAATGTTATTTCTGTTTCAGTGAGCCAAATCAAAGTGTTCGAATGAACATTATAAAGTCAATGATGACACACAGAACACAAATTTAGACGCCATTTTTGATTGCATGTTCGAAGCCAAATATTGGGATAAGGATAAGCCACACAAACTAGATTAAAAAAAAACTTTGAAGATACACTCCTTTCAGAAACACTATTTTGTCTCAATACTTAATTCCGTATCTTGAGCGATCGGATAGCATACATATTTTTTTTGAAACATGTACATAGAAAACACAATACAAAACCAAAACAATACCAAAACTTGGTATTTCAAACATAATTGAACGAGCAAAAATTTCTGTATCAAACTTATATTGTTGTAATATAATCCATACTATTGCCATAGCTAACATAAATAACAATAAGATGAAAATTTATGAATATGCCAACATATTTGGACAATAGAAAGTTTAACTACCAAAAAAAAAAAAAAAATTATATCCTCAAATAAACCGTGTCAGACAAATTCATTTAAAGCAATAGTTTTGTTTGTCTGAATGCTAAAGTTATCCCCAAAATACCATACCCTCTATAGGTATGTCCATACCAACCCTAATATTTTTTTTTTCATTTTGTGTGTTTGATAATATTTTTGTGAATGTGTAAAACATGGTTTTTGATCATTGGAAAATGGATTTATTACGCATACTTATAGAAAAGGTATTTTTTTTAATTCTACTAATTAGATTTAGTTACACTTAGATTTCCCAAAAAAAAAGTTTTTAACCCGTTATACTTTTAATTGAAAAGATCTGTGACATATTTACCTCAAATGTAGTCAGTCCTTCCTTATGGTTCCGAAACGTGGATAAAACTACACCGAAATTTCAGGTTATGTTTACGTCGAATCTCAAAAATCTGTAGGCCCAATGTTATATCTAACATTGATCTAGGTAGGATCTATGGAAATGAAGACATGTGTTCAAAATTATGCAATTGCGAGATAAGGAAAAGAAAATGGACATGGATTAGTAACGTTCTACGCAAACCAGAGAATCCTGCAAAAAAGCCTTGTTTTGGAACCCCCAATGAAACTTCAAACCTGGACGATCTAAGAACACCTAGAAACGCTCGACTCTTTTATTGTCTAAAACTGTTTGGGAAGACATGGAACGAGATTGATGCCTTATAGCAATGGATCGAGACACAATGGTGACTACTAGTTTCAGCCCCATGCCCCATTTAGAGGGGTTAAAGAACCGCAAAGAAGATAAATAATATGTGATAAAATAAGAAAAGTGGAAAAGAAACTTGGCTAAATATCTCCAAGTATAACGATAGTGTCATGTCAAATTTCACAGTTCACGATATTTTTGCTTTAAGTTAATTAATATTTTAATAATACAACATGGCGGTGTGATGATACCTTTTTTAGCCTTCGAACATCTTAAAAATTAAGTTACTTGAAATAGTAAAGTTGGAATTTTCTTTTTTTTTTTAAAAAGAAATAAAATCATCTATAAAACATAACAAATAAGGCCAGCAATAGTCGATCACCGTAAAATATTTTAAGATAATAAGAACAATACAGGATGGATACAGTTGCAATTTAATAAAAATATCATCATTTTTTTTCGCAATAAAAAAATCTAACAATAGAATATCAAGTTACTCCTATTTTAGAAAAATTATTCTCTTCATAGAAAATTCATAATTAACTGGTGGTTGAATAACATTTATTCTATTCATTAGAAAATAAAATTACGGCTTTCTGACATTTAATACCCCTCATTTGAACAGTGCAATTCTATATAAATATCCAATCCATCTGCATATATTTTCTATGGAAAAAATATGAACGAAAAAAAAAATCTAACAAGGGATGAATAGATAGGATGTTTATATGTATCAAGATTTCAAGCATCCTTCATATTTATGTATTGGATAGTTTAATGAGTACTTGAAATATTATTGATTGACTTAAGTACATTTTATGGATAGTTGTGGAGAGGGTTTGGATAGCAAAAAAAAAACTAATTATTTAAATATTTTTTAAAACTGGTAAAATCAGCCACATAAGATTAGATAGATAGATTATAGATCTTGCCAAACTATTATGATCTAATTCTAATTCTTATTAAACAGTAATTCTATATTCTGATAATAATCAGCACATTTTTTGTAAAATATCTACAATGAGCGCTCGTTTTCAAAAAAGACATCTCGCTATGTGATTAGATTCGAATCTTGACAAATGTGGAGTCTATGCATCAAAAATTAATAATTTTTTTTTGCAATTGACGTTAATCGTTTTTGAATTTTCAAAAAAATGCAATGACCTCTGTGTCCGACGCCATTTTTTCTACATTGAAGGAAGAAAAACACAGGGTGGTCAACGGAAAACGGTCGTTAGACGGCATAAACAGAGATGCTCAAATCCTAGGTATTGCCGTCTAGAGAAGAGCAGCTCAAGACCACACGTGATGGAGGCTGTATATGAGAGACGCCGAATCCTACTGAGGGATGTCTGACGTATAAGACGAAGAGAAAACTCGATATTTTATGAACAAAGTGAGTAAAACTGATGAGTAAATGAAGTCCAATCGAAACATTTTTGTTCCTACATAATTAGCGGTTTCCAAACTTTTTCTATCAAAATCAAGAAACTTCGACAACTTGAAGTTCAAAACCAGTCGGAAAGATACATTTTTTGTTTAACGAATTGAACGTAAGGTGTTTCGAAGTTTTTCTCTGAAAAATTGACTATAAAATGAACCTAGATTCATGTCTCTCTACAAATTGACACCAGAGACTTTACATACTATTCCGTATCTATAATATTTGATAGATTTCACGATATAATGAGTTTCTCCATGTACGTTTAAAATGCGACAATTGTAAGGTGTTAAAATCGGTTTCATGCTGTTTTTTCGGTAATGTATTTTAAAAAAACAAATTCAACAAAAAAGATTATCCATCTTCCATTTGTAATGAATTTTTAAATAGATTCATTTTGTCACCTCTAAACAAATAGCTTTTTATAGGATTATGCCAATCACTGGAATAATCCATTGTCAGAATAGGCTAAATAGATATTCATATGTGTATGGTTGTTTTGTGTCGGATGCTTTAATATTTTTTATTTGCAACAACTCATGTATTGTTTCGTTTTAGTATAAATTTTTTTTTTTTTAGGGGGAAGTTTGCAACATTAGGGTGAAGAACTATTCGTGGTCATGTACTTTAATTCTGATCTTCGTCCGTATATTGTTATAAAAACCGATATATTGTGTTACTTTGAAATAAATTGTCTCTGTACGAAATGTTTTTCAGGGATGTATTATTTTGTTTGTTAAATAGATTTTCAATGTCGGTACATTATTTTTAATGTTTGTTTTCATTTTTCACAAAGCTAATTTTGGTCTTGGAAGTTCAAGTAGATTGAAATTCTTTTGTAAATAAATATGGGTTCATCATAATAATGTAGGTAAGGATGTTTAACATTTATTTGTTAAAAAATGTTTTACTCACTTGTTTACTGGTATTTGATCCGATAGTAGAGTAGAGAGTTGGCATGTATTCGATTTTAATCCTTCGTCTATCAATACAATAATTTAAGGAGATATTTATCTAAAATAAAACTAAATTGAATATTAAAAACATTACAATTGTATAATGGAATTTGCTACCAATGTTACTCCATAATCTATGACAATTTTTTAAGAACATAAATAAATACCATTTAACTTATTCCTTTTGAAATTAATTTCATTCTAAAAGAATCCAGCATTAATTCTATCTTTTCCTTATGGAATGTTCAAACCCATAGTAATTTTTGAAGCTAACGTTCAATTTTATAAGTTCGGAGATTAGTAAAATTTTGCATAAAATCAGTACGCAATTTCACCATATTTTTTTCTATTCTAAACGCAAACATTATCCACTATCCATTGGTCTTCATTCCATACCATCTCAATAGAAGCTGTCAATCATTTAAAATAGCGTTTGTGAAGAATTTATTATGTATAAGACAGCTCCGAACTGACATATCTTGTGTGAATTAATGTACCCAAAAAAGCTTCTTTACTTCTACCTAACTCGAAAGTAAGATTCTTTGGTACAGCAAAATTTGCTATCATCGTGTCCTAACTATGCTGTAAGCTGTTCTGTGATGTACGGACCGACTTCCATTACATTCCCATGGAGGAATTACTGAAACGAAAAAAAAAATCAGAAATATTGTCGGATTTTTTGATTCAATAGACCGATTTATTTGAAGCACTTATCTTTCCCATTTAAGAATTTTATAGGGAAAAATATCATTAGCAAAATTATGAAATCATTACATTTAAATCAAATTCATTTCATATACAAATTTATTCAATTCACCCCTTATAAATCCATAAAGATGATCATTATACCGAGAGATGCTAATCTTGAATTGTAATTGCACAACTCAGTATGCACCAAAAACAGTTACCAATGATGTATATCTCATCAGTACTTGGAATAATACATAATAATAATAATAAGTCCCAAGGGACTCACAATACATAAACAGAAATATATTCCAAAAAAAAAAAAAAACAAAAAAATTACACCAAAATGATTGCGTGTTTTTACTATGATTTATTATTAACTCGATATTTTAGATGCAATTAACTCTCTTGATAGCCACCACCAGGTGCCTTAATTAAAATGTTGACAATTGACATGAGCGCCGAGTATTAAATACTAAACAGGAAAAAGGTGACAGATGTATAGAAAAGCACTGTTGGGTTCGCGAGATCGCGTGATTAAGTGCTAAAAAAAAAAGGAGATTTTCCCTTAAAAAACCGTTATTTTTTGCAAATACTTTTTTTCTATGCACATATCTGGCAGACAAATTTTTTTTCCCTAAATTTGGAAACAAAAATGAGGGGAGATCGGTTTTCCAACCGATTGTTCAATGTGTAATAATCCTGAAAAAGGACGATTGGTAAATAATTATTTATTGTCAATTGTAAATTGCATATATGTATGGGCTACTTATAAGAGATGAGGGATTTATAAATATTAAATACATAGATTAATCATTTTAGTACAGTGATTGGTGTATTGTATACTGTACATGTTATTATTTTGGTTTTTTAGCATTTAATAGGAATAAAAAATACAAAGACGAATGTCGCTTAACTTGTTCTGTTGAAAAATTTGCACTTCTCATCAGCAGATCATTACTAAAAATCGAAACAGCAATAGCCCCAAAATATACTCTTGGAGAACTCCAACTATAAACTTTAGTAACCACAGTGGTTGAAAATAAGAATTACAACACAAAACTGGACGATTCATCCTATCAAACGCTTTTGAGAAATCAATGCTTGATATTTATCTGCTTCTAAACATTAGAGCTTCTAGAATCTAGATGTTATTGTCAAAAGAAGAGCTGGTGAAATATGTAAAAGAATTATTGAAGTTAAAGCACAATTTCCTTTATCTCATTTATCTCTGAACTTTACCAGAAATCGTTCCATTTACTAAAAAAAATATCTTTCTTTTACCAATAAGGTGGAGTTTATACTTTTAGCAGCATCGCCGGAACGTGACTTTCCTGACCCACTTCTACTAGTCGCTCTTCTATTGTTACTTTGATGATCGTTACACCGTGAAAATATCTTTACTCTTCGTTGGAAATACTCATCTGCCAAATAACTGAGATTATGTCTAACTATTAAGTTTAAGAGCACTTTCATATGGAGTTGGATTGGACACATACGATAGAGCAATAACAAAACACCCATTAGAATGGAACCCTCAAGGAAAAAGAAAAACAGGACATCCCGAAAACAAAATGGAGAAAGACGGTAGCAGCAGAAGGTAAGTCTGATGCAAAAGAGCTGGGCGGAAATAAAAAATACAGCGCAAAACAGTCTGTTTCAGAGGATATGTGGTGACCCTATGGCCGAAATGAACCAGGTCCTTTTTTCATATTTCGCACCTTCCGTTTGTGAATCATTGCTCTCTTAACTTAATAAGTCGATTTGTTACTTTACATATAAGTATTTCGATAGATTTCTTACACAAAAATAATTAAAATTTAAAAAATGTGAAATGATCCATTTTGAACTTCAATAAAATGATTTTTGTGTTCTTGAGCCTGATTTGTTATTTCATTTTTTTTATAAATTCATGTTAACAAACGAATGCATCTGAATAAATACAAAAAAAAAATCTTTTTTTGTTCCTAAACATTTGAGTTTACAAATTCATATACAAAAAAGCGACCCCTTTATTTCAAACAAACAACCATGTAGGTAGTACACATACGTAAATAGCCGATGGGGCTACCAATCAAATATTTGATTTCATGTCCATTATTTTATATTAAATAAAAAAAAACACAGTGCCTGTCTAACTATTTGTTCAATATCAATTTGATTTTTTAATTTACGCTCTACTTCGTTAATGAATATTAAGCAGCCCCGAAGACATATTCATAATATTTAAATGATGTGACCCTTAAAAAAAAATTATAATCTAAAAAAAACTCTGTTCAATTATAGATAATAGTTGGGATAGGATAAATATCATCCACACGTGCAACGACAAGAGTATTTATAGACGATCTTCACATAATTCTCCTATAATTAACAACTACCCGAATTGTGCCCTTTTTTTATTAATAATACCAATAATGCAATAATTCCCATGCTTATTAATATGTGAATATTTGTGGCAGTAACTAACCCCTCTTCAGATGTCGCGTGCCAACTATTAACCACCAATTTCGATGTTATGATATGAGACCTTAATTCTGATTATAGCGGGTTTATTAAGTCTTTTAGTGTTTTCCTTTTCGCCACAACACCCACTTTATTTAAACGATGCCAATATAAGCAATCGAAACCGCCACATATACCAACTTTTCACACTTAAACGCGTGACCTGGCACGTGGCAACGAATGGGAATTTGTTATTCTTTTCACTGCAACACAAGTATGATCATTTATGTTCGGTATAATCGTTTTGTAAGTTGATTTGATTTGGTTTAAGGAGAATTTTTGGAAATAAATTGTTTGCACACAATTATTGCTGCCGGAAGTAATATTTATAATCATGATGTTCTGTGGAAAATAAACGAGAACGTGAGCGGTAATATTACAAAATTATCTATTCTTTACCGAAATGTTCCGAGATAAATTGTCGTTTGAATATATTGGAGATGCCCAAATATTTAAGATATAGAAATCAAATTACATGGCAAAATATCAAATACTAGTCACACTAAGTTCAGATCTGTGTATAACTTACTGGATAATAGCTCTGCTAGCCATACGACTAAAATACTCAAAGATTTATCGGTTCCAATCAAGGCTTAACAATCTGTTCAATTGGCAGTAATGCAAAGGAAATCACATCGATGAAAGGGAAGTCCGTCTCCGTTTAAAAATTTACTAAAAATAGCCTTTAGGATAAAACCGTCGTATTTGGTGGACCCTTTTTCTTGACTCGTTTACACCTAAAGAAATTTCCAATCATAACCGGTCAATTGGTAGTAGTAATTTTTTCCCAATTGAATTAAAGAAATATCGCTTCTCTTAACTGAAAAATTATAAATTTTATTTCCTCCCTCCACAAACATCTGTTACACAATAACCTAATCAAATAAAAATTAAATCCTATTTCCGTTTTGCCACCGGGATTTATGATTTCCTGAAAGTTGTGGAAAAATTCGTCGCGGACATTTTCAAGCTAATTTGACATAAATCCAATGCAAATATGTACAGTACATACACAACCCATTTAGACAAACATTCGAGAGAATGGCAGTAGGACTTGATAGTGTAGTACTATGCATGGCTAGTATACCAAATCTACGATGTCTGTTATATACATATATATGCACATATGGATGTATATGCGGAAGCTACCCTTGTTAAGTTCACTAAGCAAATGAATATATATATATATATATATATATATATATATATAAAGTTCAGTATGTATGATTTTCATCCCTTGTTTGTTTGTATGACGTGTGTGTCGAATTACAACTAATACAAATTTCACGCGTTTTATATTTGTGGCTTGAGTATTACGTAAAATTGTGGCATGGTATATGAATTTAGATTTTTTTTTTTTTTTTTACTTAAATCTTTTATTTGATTTTTATTAATAAATTGTGTGGCTGTAAGAATTTATCACACAAGAAGGTATGTTATAGAGTGAAGGTGGTTCAAGTTCCCTTGAGCTGTAAAATGTCTGATCCCTAGGTCAGTTAAGTTTATGTCCACAAACCGGATGAAATAACCATAAATGTAACGTTATACGTTATACATCGTCTTGAAGTCATCGTTTTCAACAAAGGAGCCACACCATCAAACGTATATGATACAATTATGAACAGCTTATAGAACACGAGCATGTATTTCGCTTTGCCAAGTTACAGAGGATTCGCTGGTTAGGACATTTTATTCGGATGCAAGAGAGCAAAATGGTAAAAAGAGTCTTCGAGCATAAGAGTTATGGTAACAGGAGAGGTACATAGATCAAGGAAAATATGGAGAGATGACGTCGAAGCTGGCCAATGATCGAGTGGAATGAAGAAGAATTGTAGCAAAACCAAAGTCCATAAGGACTGCAATGCTAAGGAATTATCAATATATGGTAATAAAATGAGGTGGCTAATTGTAAAGGTATTATCAGCGTAAAAAGGAATCAGGAAAGAAACTAGAATTTAATTCAAATTGAACTATTCAATCAGCAATATAACATGGCATAAAACAAATGATAAAAAGAAACTGATCACGAGGAATACATAATGAAGTTCTAGAATACTTAAGTTGGACACAACAGCATGGATTGAGACATTGGCCGACGAAACGTTCTACAAAAACAAACTTAGGAAAATAAATTATAGACAAAGTGAAAATTAATTAACAAGCAAAGAAAAATTAAACAATTTAGTCAGCGACAAACATGGTTTGGAATCCCATCTGTATTGCAAGACTTCTGTATTAAACGACAACGCATATGGGCATCAACAGGAATTAGTTAGGTTAAATCTCAAACAATAAAAGGCAGGCAATTTTTATATTGATCGCCAATCTTAAGTGAAGGTCTCTACAAATATCCAGAAGATAGCGGACCAAAAAGCTAACAAGAAATTCTATGAACTAGGTTACTAGGTATTTAATCATTTAGGTATTTAAAAGAATAAACTTATCAGCTATACCTTTTCATCCACCTGTTGCACAATATTTTTTAGTGAAATGTGCATTTTCTTCGATCAAAAAGGGCAATGGAAAGTTGCTTGTAATCGGTGTGCATTTTCCAAGAGCCCCAACATCAATTGATGTTTATTTATTAGGATATTTTAAAATTTAGAAAATAACGTCTCTGCAAAATCTTAGTAGTGACGCCAATAATTAAAATTATGGGGAAACTTACAAAATTAATGAAAATTATGAACACTAACTTATTTACTAGTTATCTTACTTGATTTTGTGTCGCTTTTTAAGATGATTTTCCATATTTCGACAATTTTTTAATTTAAAAACTTTCTTCACTACAAAAAAAAACGAAGCATTTCACACATTTTAAGAGCACACGAATGAATGAAAAAATAAAATGGCGATGGACGGATGGAACGTGGAACGCAAATGAACAGTGATGTGCAATAGTATCCGATACAAATAGTCGTTACGCTTCATTGAAAATAATGAAGTAAAATAAAAAAAAACTGCAATATAGTTACCGACAATATTTCTAACCTCACTTTTTAAACGTCAATTTCCGTGATTTTCAGAGCATTTAATTTTCGTTTTAAATAGTTACATTTGTTTAATTTAATTACATTTTTTAAATAGTATAATTTCTATTAATTAAGTATAAAGTTCCGAAATTTGTTTATTGTTCTTTTCTTAAAAGTCATATATCTACAATTTATAAGAGAATACATTCCGTGCTCCCACTTACAGTCGCAGACAAACAAATATAATAAATACCTAATAAAAAAAAACAGATAAAAACTCATATCTTATATAGCAATTATAATATATATATCTTTATACAGTCATCATAGTACTCAACAAGTAATGTGTCTGCATTCAAAATTATTAGTTCATGGCAGTAGTGGATTCATTTCTAGTGGCATACGACAATTTGTTCGAAATTCTAGTTACTTCAGTGGCAGCAGCATGGTTGATCAATTGAAACGAGTCCTATCAATACAGAGTCATGTTGTTCAAGGATATGCTGGCAATAAAAGTGCAACATTTCCATTGCAAGTATGTAATACAAATAGAATAATAATATTTTAAGGCAGTTTGACTTCACTCGTCTCTATATTTATTTTATTTTATTTTTTTTTCTAAACATTTTCTATTATTTGTTATCTTTACTAAATAAGTATAGTCATAGTTCATAGAGTCTATTGTATATAAATAATCACTAATTGATAAGGAAATTAATTTCGGTTACTACGCTACACTTTGTCGTCATTAACCAAGACCACAAAATTATCTTACAATGAAATTGTGTATTTACACAAATTACAGTTGCTAAAAAAAAATTATATATAATCAAAAATACATTCCATTATAAACAGTGAATGTTTACTTTCATTTAGTACCAGCAACTGAATCTGTTAATGAATAGATTTAATAAACAATGTAATAAACAATTGGAATTTACGATGTAGTCAATCATGACGATTATGTAATAAATGTGAGATGACAATGAATCAAATTTTGTTCAAATATATTACTTTAAATTTTAAAACATGGAATATTATGTTGGAATATTACTTAGAGATTAA
This sequence comes from Platyura marginata, assembly GCA_026745375.1. NCBI lineage: Eukaryota > Metazoa > Arthropoda > Insecta > Diptera > Keroplatidae > Platyura > Platyura marginata. The sequence goes on from JANSTT010004893.1 coordinate 46,567, forward strand.
GTTAAGATTAATTTAACCGCTGGTGTGTTCCAAACCTAAACTGGATCAGTAGCGAGGGGCAAGGACTAATAGGTACATAAATGAGAAGAGAGAGGATTGTCTCAATCAGTAACCGATGGTTTTCAGTTAGCAAATTGCAAAGACTGTGCCAATCCAAAATGGACGACACAGCTGATTTGCAATCCGAAATAGTTACCCTCCGAAGTGACTACATTCACAGAGATGGAAATAAAACGTAGGATTGTCGATATGGTGAAATAATGGCATTGAAGTCAAGAGAGAATAGTCAGTAAATATTATACAACTTAATTTTTATTTGATTCGAGTCATTAAATCTTATGGACTTTAAGCCGGTTACAGAATTATCGAAAATCTTAGATCTGACATGGTAACTTGTTGCCATTTACAAAGAAGGAATAATTGAAAATGCCTCTGGGACAATATCCTTCTACGAACTTGATAACCTCCTTTGTGGACGAAATACAAATTGACCAATAAATTCAATTTCTTCTATTCTAGGTGCTCGGATTTGAAGTGGATCCAATAAATTCCGTACATTTTTCAAATCACACTGGTTATGATTTTGTTAAAGGACAAGTTTTAAGCGACAAGGAATTGGGTATGATTTTTGTTTTTTGCAATATAAGTAGGAAATAATGTTTTTTAATTCCCACAGGCGATGTATTTTCGGGACTTCAACAAAACAAACTTCTCAATGAATACTCACACTTGCTAACTGGATATATAGGCAAAGATTCATTTTTGCATCGTGTTGCTCATATTGTGAAAGCAATGCGGGAAGCGAATCCAAATTTAGTTTATGGTCAGTATAGGAATGATATCGAATAATAGATGATGGTGATTTTTTTTCCCCCAAATCAAATATAGTCTGTGATCCAGTAATGGGTGACAATGGTCTATTGTATGTGCCTGAATCCCTATTGCCGATATATCAAAATGAAATCATTCCATTGGCCGACATATGTACACCGAATCAATTTGAAGTGGAACTGTTGACGGGACAAAAGATAACATCCGAATCGGAAACGTGGTCAGCAATGCATTGGTTTCATGAACGTGGTGTATCCACGGTAGCTATATCGTCAACTGATTTTGGGCCACCTGGAACGTTAATGGGATTTTTAAGCCATAAAAAAGGTTAATTTAACTCTCTATAGAAGAAAATGTCACCTTATGGTCGGATTGTCTCAATTTCAGATAATGAACGTCTCAAATACACAATAACCATTCCAAAACAAGGGAACGGACTCAATTTCACAGGAACTGGTGATCTGTTTGCGGCCCTATTTCTGGCACACAGTTCATTGTCACCAGATCTTGGTGTGGCCTTGGAAAATACAACCGCAAGCGTTCAGGCTGTGATCAAAAATACGTTGGATGCAATGTCTGAAAGTCAGTTTTAAAGTGACAATTTGTTGTTGTATCGCCATATTGATAATTTTGTTGTTGTTGTTGTTGTTATTATAGAGACAAGAAATACAGCCAATGTTGGAGCGCGTCATCGTGAATTGAAAATAATACAAAGCAAAACGGACATTGAACATCCGAAAGTAGTTTTGTATGCATCAAAGGAAAGTTCGCAAGTAAGCGCTAATGAATGTTAAGGAATCATGGAACAATCACTAATTGAGACAATAATGTATGTTGCCTAGTAAAAAATTATTGTGTGTATGTTGTAAGCTATGTAGCGTCGTTATATCTTAAGGATAATAAAAAAAATTCTTTATATTTTGTCAAAAAAATATTCCGGCAGTATGCAGCCATATGCCGGAACATTTTTCGTATATTAATTTTATTGTAGAATTTAACAAATAAAAAAATAGGAGAAGCATATCGAATTGTTGTATTTTATTTCTTTGAAATTTAATCCCTGCCCTGCCATACTATTTTGTTCTTAAATTTTGATAGGAAATCTTCCCATAATCACACCAAAGATGGCGAGCAGTATTGAGAAACCATCTTATTAAGCGAAATAGTTTTCAGTTATTAGCGTTCCATGTATTGAAAGGTACAATAAGTCCACCTAATGAATAGAAAAAAAAACTCCGAAAATCAACAGGATTATTCCGGAACTTCTTATAGGTTCAAAAAAACTCCTTATAACTTTGTAGAAATCTAACAAAGTATTTAAAATGAACACCATTACATCAAAACTCTACCAGTCTCTAGGTTCTGGTTCAGAGATAAACTTGGAAAACGCCGTACCGTATATAAAGTAAGGAAAAGAGGATATTAGTGACTTTTCCTGAATGGCCCACGTTCGTGGAACGCAATAGAATCTCGACGAACAAGTTACTTGGCTTGGAGCTACAGAACAGGTATACTAAGTTCTTTGAGTATCTATCTAAGCTCTCGTAAGACTGCACGATAAAAAAAACAGAATGGAAGTTCTTGTGCAGAGCAAGAGCCTGATTGAGTATTAAGGGAAATGAGAAAATGCAGACATTTGAGTGCAAAAAGGGGACATACTCTGCTTATCTAAAGCAAAATATAGGAGGCATAAAAAGCTGGGAACAAAAAAAAGCTACAATACATTTTAATAAGATATCTTTCAATTTATTTTACATCATTAAATACATGAAATGGACCTTAATGAGTACAAAAAAAAAATTAAAAATGATTTTTATATATTACGCTAAAAAATTAATCAAAAATAAATTAAAATACAATTCCTAACCAATAATTGCAGTGACGAGTCGCATTTCGTATGGCGTCATCGTCGCTATAATTCCGCAATAATGATTGTGGTTCAGACTAGGATTTCTGTTCCAGGATTCCGGGGGTAAAATTGACTCCCAGGATTGACTCAAATTTCCCGGGAATTTCTTATATGTGTTTAGAACGAAATCATTCTAAAGAATTTTATCTATTTGCTGCAAAATATTTTTTCTTTAAAAATCCCGGAAAATGAGAAACCCTAGTTCAGACACTTGACGAACATCTTTATGAAACCTCTGATTGGCAGTCAATTATAATTTTCACTCATTCAAAAATTCATAACTAAAAAAAAACAATAAAAACCGAAAATTTTGTTCTCAAAATAAACTTACAATTAGAAAATAAAATGCGTCAAACACAAATTGAACTCAAAATTAAAAAAAAAAAAATTAAAAATACATTTAAATATTTAGGCTTAATATATACTAACTAGAACGCAAAGAGATCAGACTTTGCATATTTATCTTAACATTTTTTTTTAGTAAAATTGCTTTAATTTTAGAATTTAGTTGAATGGAGAGATAATATTCAAATTGAATGATGCAATAACATCATGACGCAAATATGCGTCATGTTTGAAAACCTCTTGCATGTGTAGAAATAATTACGAAATGAATTCAAATATTATAGCTATTTTTTTGATAACATTACTCAATCATGACACATATATGCGTCGTAATTTCTTTTAGGATGGTCAGATACTGTTATATTATTCAGAACGCACAAATTTACATTTATCGCCAAATATTTCGAAACTGCATACAATTTCTGATGGAGAATTCATTAATAGAGTCGTAAATAATTTAAATATTATCTTTCGTATTTTATGTATCGCTGATCACGAGCTATTTTTCATATTTTTTTTTTAAAATAAAATAAAATTTAATTTCATAGCAAACAGAAATTTCTAGTTTACTATTAAACGATAAAATTTTGTTTATCTTCACAAGAACAAGTCGAACGCAATAGGTGTATATACACGATGCGATCAATTGTGTTTGTTCTCAAAATAAGAAGTCAAATACAGAGGAAAAGATAAATAAAAAATTAAAATCCTACTTGATATTGAGTGTGTGTGTGTGTTCCTCTCTGATAAAACATTTCCACCAAAAAAAAAACAAACACAACTCAGTTAATTTGTATTTGGACTATCAGTACCGGAGCCACCGCTATCTTTGCCACTGATCGAATTGGCACCGGACGCACCACCACCACCATTACCACTATTACCGCCACCTTTCTTTGCCCCTTTCGACAATTGTGCCACCTCCTTTAGCAACGATGCCACTTTCTTATTCAGCACATCCACCTTTGTGTCATAGTACTTTTCGGCATCTTTCATTTTTGTCCGAAGCTCATTTTCGCTTACGAAATTTTTACTCTTCAACTCTGTAATGTGCTTATCTTTGCTCAATAGTTCTCGATCTTTTTGTTGTAGACGTTTTTCCAGGCTGGCAATTTGTTCTTTGAGCTGCGTCATAGCCACAACGTGTTCGGAACTATTTTGATCGACTGGTACACTATTTGCGGATCGTGCCACTTTTTCCGGAATTTCGGGTAGTGGTTGTTTTGGAACATCACCACTGGCGCCAGTTGTACGTTGGGTTTTTTTATGATTCTCTTTGATTTGTTTTTCGGTGCTGGGACGTTTTTTAGTCATGCGACGTTCATTCTCTACCTGACGGGCTTTGGCCAGGGCACGTTTATAGGATAGCGTACAGAGCCAACAGAGTAGTTTGCCATCGATCTGGAAAATGGAAAATGAAATTAATTTAATGATTTCTAACTTCTTTTTTTTTTTTAAGTAGCATGCAATAATTCGTAGTAATCTAAAATATGACGCAAAACATTTATAAAAAACACAATTCAAGATCACTTTTGGTTTTTAAAACAAATTCTAATAAACTTTCTTCGCTGATTTAGTTTTTTACTCCTCAAGGAGCATCACAATTTTATGGTAGTATTAAAACTAATTAACCAAATAATTTGAATAAATTTTATGTTACATGACGTCAATACAGCTTAATCAACTTTAAGTGACAAGAAAACCACCACAAATTGGACTCTGAGCACGGAATTTGATCTGATGCCGCGCGATTTCTCATTAAACTGTATTTCGGATGTCAATTTGGGGAGAACAGGAAATTAAAATGTTTGAAAAAAACAATTGACAGATTTGGTGTAAATATAATTCAATATTTGATTTGTCTTAACTGAAGTAATGATTCAGACGGTTATTTTCCCACTTATAGACAGTGTGCTTTGTAGAAGTAAAAAATTTGCTAAAGAATAATTTTTGATTATTAATTTAAAATTCTTCGTACAAATGTTCAAAATACGTTCGAGTTCGAAAGACATCATAGCCCTCTGATCTTCTATTGAAATGAATCGTCATATTATTGACCTGTAAGCCTCCTATGGCTCTATGCTCTATGAGAAAATGAAAAAATATGATTGCAGTGGCGAATTCGGTTATCATGCAAGATGTTCTCGACAATCATAAATAAATAGATAAATCGAGGGGGCAAGTGGTTAAAATTATTAACAAAATTTAGATATTTTTACCCCAATTACATAGTCTGGAATAAGATTGGGGAAAAAACAAATATTTACAATGGTCAGTAAACGATAAAAGTGGACAAATAATATGGAAACGACAGAGTTTTTATTCAAGTGACGTCACTTTTGACTGACGTCAAAATATGGCGGATAGATTTTATAATATTAAATATAACACAATCCGTATGCATTTCGACTGTAATCGAGTCAGAATACTTTTTGGCTGAGAGAGTGGTGATTATCTGAAATACGGATAGGTATTCGGTGTTACAAATTGTCTATCTATCTCAAGGGAGCTGCTGTTAGAAAAGGCACATCTGACGTTAAATTATGAGTAGAGCTAACAATGAAAATGACAAATAAAATTTTACGCGAGTTTTTAAGAGTAAAAATACACTTTTTTCAAACATTCGATCAACCCTCTTATAATGTTATTATATTTAACCCTATCAGGACCGGTTTATTTTTTCTCAAACATTACCCATTTCAAAAACTTGATTGTTCTTCAAAAACTATATCTAAAAGTAAACAACATGAAGACTTTTAACAAATTCTTTGAAAGAGCTAGGATTGACAAATTTTTCACGTCGTAAGATTTCGCGCAATTTCGATAACGTTCTAAAACGATAACAATTTTGAATATATTTAAAGAGGATAATTTGAAGAGGATCAGCCTAATGGGTTTAATACAGATTTTTTTTTTTTTTTCGTTTTTATAACCTAAAACTGGAGCTATTTTCGTAAAATTGGGGTGTAAGGAATTCATTAAGGTTCTACTTCATAAATTTCATTCCTGCTTTACAATTATCAAGTTCCGAAGATTCACGGAATTACGAGATGTTAATTTTGAACGGTTTTTTTTTTATAAAATGATTTACTCCTAAATACTCCACATTCACATATGGAAATGGAAATAATCTCTGGAATTAAGATTTTCGTTAGAATTTTATTAAAACAGTCAAAAATCAGGTTTAAACAAAAAAAAACGATTTAAATTTACGAATGTAGAGAAAAATAAACCGAACCGAATATTAAAACGTCGCAGTTTCACACCATTGAACAACGTTATGGGACAGTATTGAAATTATCTCGACAATAATATCCAAATAAATGTGACTTAGTTGAGTAGCTACGATTCGGTCGGTGCCATAATAAATGTCTTGACATCAGGATAAGTCAGGCATGTCATCAGAATAAGTAAATTCACTAAATAAGGAAAGTGACCATTTAGGCGGGCTGTGCACGTACAAAATAAAGAGAACAAAAATAGTTTTCTCAAATCATGTCGACGAGATAGAATTTCTATTCTATTGTTAAATTATAGATGGCCTAGATCAGTGCCCTTAAGTTCCTCAATTTTTGGGGGTCGGCAATGTTATTAATAAAACTTGGATATTAGGGCATGGCCCAGAAAAATAGCGTTTTTATGAAATATTTACGTCAAAAATATAAAATCAAGGGGAAATAATCGGCCATGGAATGACTCGAGTGACTCGATTTGTTTTACTCCTAGTGAATTTTAGAACGAATCACAAGTTCTTTTTGTGTTCCATTATTTTAAGCACTGTAAAAGTTTTAGCAAAACAATTGATTTGCCACTACTACAAACAATCTTTAGTGAGGGCCCCTAAAAATCCCCTTTAATATTAAAGTTTAGATCAAGAGATAATTGATGAGAGAACTTGGCACACAGATAACACTACATAGTGTATTGTTAATAATTTTTTTTCTTCTTTACAATCGTCATTTTATCAAAACGTGAGCTTTCGAAGTAAAAAAAATTGTAAATACGACGGGATTCGAGCACGGATCTGCATAAAGTCTAATGATACACAGTGTACATAGGATTGGTCCTGTCTAAAATTAGTTAAATTAACAAAAGGACTTGAAAATCAGTAGATTAGTGAAGATCCCAAATAAAGTTAGTATTGAAGTACCCACAAATAACAAGACATTATCGCCCGGTCTCCCGATAGGCTTCTACATAAGAAAAATTACTACTACTGTCTTTTCTCGACAAAAAAAGGCCCGCCTAGGCGTTGTATTCAACTAGTACGGACGCCGAACGTTTATTAATTCAGTTGCACTTTTAAAAAGAAACAATTTTCAGTCGAACGCCCAGGGGATTTTTTTTTTCAAGATAAGACTGTAATTTTAGAAGATAAATTCTTAAAAGCAGAAATATGATAAAGATGAAACTTCTACTTTTACATTAGTGCACCTTAAAAAAAATTATAGTCACTCTCTAAATCTAAAATAGTTTCAAAATTCTGACGCCATCTTTAAGTGAAGTACTCTTAAATTGACGCATACTTTAAGTGTTAAACTATTTTTTTATAGATATCGATTATGTTTCATCGTTCTTTACTTAAAAACTAAAATCAGCGAAGAAATTTATAGTTTTTCGTAAAATCTACAAATTTGATCTAATAACATATGAGCCATTAGTTTTGAAAGTTATGTTTCTTCAATTTTTCTATCTCTCACATTTCAATACAATCATATACACACACAGAGAAATTATATGGCAAGAATTAAACAAATTTGTTAGATAACCTTAACGAGCTTGGGTGAAATATGATTAATCATCTCTTGGGTGAAATATGATTAATACATGAAAATGATTTACATACAGTAACATTTATGCCCATCCTCCCCTAAACATTGTTCAATTTGATTTCAAACCAAAAGAAAGTTATTCATACAGTAATTTTCAAAAAATGTCCGCATTTTTATGGTATTGCCGAAATCAAGATTAAGACATTAAGACGGACGGCCGTAAAACATACGAACAGACCGTCGGATGAACAGACGAACGAATGCAAGGACAGTGAGAGTGAGAAACCGAAGAATAGACGGACACACGATCGGACAAACGAAAGAATAGATGCGCAGGACAAAGAAATAGTCTCAAAATTATAGCGAGCACCAAAAATTAATTCTTAAGCTTCCAAACTTTCTCATTGTGTTCCGTTCGATTTGTTAATAAATTTGGTTTGAACGAATCCACAACAGAAGTACTAGATTATATAAGGGTTCCATTATATAAGGCGCTCTGAATGTAAGAACAATTCTCATTTGGAAACTTCCACAAATCAAGTTTGTGCGCAAACAATTGATATTAGTTGTGAAGTGCACTGCGTTTTTTTTCCAACAGCAGTTCTATAATCTGATACTTCTGACAAGTTTCCCGGTTTGTTCCGTACAGAATATGCGACAAAAAGACTCTCTAGGTTAGCTGTACTGTTTCAACTCTCAACAGAAATGTGATTTAAATCTAAAAGTATTTCATTTGTAGGTTTTTGGTGATTTTTGACCAGAAAATGTCTTTTTGTGAATCTAATTTATTGTATGTAACATGATTTAAGCAGATATGTAATTTAGTCAACAAATAATGGTTGACTGGTTGACTCAATTTAAAAAAAGAAAAATGAAGATACTTTCAATGACATTACTTTCAATCTAAATGATTCATATGTTACTCTTTGTTTCCCAATTACTTAAGATTTAAAATTGTTGATATTGATATTTCTAATTTTTAAAAATCTACTTGTTTTTGTTTGTTTTTTAAAAAAATGAAATGCAAAAATTTCTTAAATACACCAATTTTAAAAATTATGTCTAAGTTTAAATGTTAAAAATTCAAAAACAAAATGTCTTCAAAAACATTATCCATCATTTTATACAAAATCAATTTTAAAATATTTATGAGATTGTCTCAGTTCATTGTGTTTCTTATAAAACTACTGATCTACTACAATATTTAACTTTTGACTATAATTTTCTGTGATATTTTTAAGACAAACATTGGTAATTAGCGATTATATTTAAAATAAATTTTTTCTTGTAAAATTATATGAAGTAAGATTCTGAAATTTGTCAAACTTCTAAGGATGCCTACAAAAAAATTGATATAAGCACTCGTAGAGAGTTTATGAAGTATAAATGTTATCATTTTGGCTGTAAAAATTGTCTGGATAACAGTAATGAAGTTGCCCAAATGAAACTAGAAACACTTTAGTGGAGAGCTTCAAGATGCAAAGGATTTTATGTAGAAATGAAACGATATTAATTTAATATATTCGAGTTTCACTGTCGATTCGTAGAAATGCAGTAAAATTGCTCCGGGCCCCTTTCATGAATTTCGCAACAGTTCAGTTGCACACGAAAATATTTTATCAATCGAAAATAACGAAATTTTTTACTCAAAAATGACGTTAAATCGTAACGAAATTGGTTTCATGATACCAACATTTTTGTTTTCGTGTAAAATTGAACTCGTACGAAGGTCATGATATGGGCCCTGGATCGTTCATTTTGACGCAATGAAATTTTCTTTTTTTTTTTAAATAAAAGTTTTAAAGATTTTGCGCACTTTCTCCGAAAATAAAAAAAATGTATAACAATCGAAAATTGATAAAATAACAGTGGAAGAGAATGAGATACATATAATAATCGAGATTACCAGTTTTTTTAATATCTCGGTGTACTATTGGTACAGTTCAGTTTGAATTCATATTTTAACTGGTTTGCGGGTAAAAATACAAATAAAAATAATAATTATTTATAAATGGGTCCTGGTTTGTCGAGAAATTTTCGAAATATTAAATATTAATTAAAAACTATGTATGCACAATTGTACATCTTCTAAAAACTATAGTAGTCTAGTAGTCTAAATATAATATTAAAAAAAAATAATATAAGGTCGAGCAATTCGATAATTTGCCGATTATTATTTTTTTAAATCTTCATAAATATCACAGAAAATTTTTAATAAATTATCACAACATGTTTTCAAATCGATATCATGAAAAACATGAAGTTTACATAAAATTGTTATCTAAAAACTATCAATGTTAAACAAAAATACATTTTAGTCGATTAATTAACCATTATTAATAATAATTAAATTGTATTTCTATATTATTATTAAAAAAAAAAAAAATTTTTTGAAGGAATCCTTTTAAAGAGTTGATTGGGTTGATTTAATTTTATATTGGATAAAATCATGTTTTCTTATTGGCACGAACCTTCTTATTATCATCATGCCTATCAAAAGCACATCGTTGTTTACATTGATCACATGTGACCGCAGGTCCGTATTTTAACTCCGAGTTTGTACACCTAATTGGTAAATGTTTTGCGTCATAAACTTAGCGGGGATACACTTTTCATCTTTTTTTTTTTTTTTTTTGAGAACAAAAAAAAAACTACAAAAGAAAACAATTTTGTGATCTTATCTTTTAAAAAAATTCATAGATGGGGTCAAAAAAAATTAAAAAAAAAAAAAACTCACAAAAAAGTGGAATTGTGGAATTTGTGTTAGCCACCACAACAACAACAACAATAAAAATCTTCATCTACAATATTGTTTTCCAAAGTATCGAGAACGTTTATTGAACAATTAATTTTTGGATACGGTACGAACGTGTAACATTTCATCTTCAAATTTACGTTCAATAAACGTAAATGGATGTCAAGACAAAAATAAATTAATCAAAATTAACGAACCTTTGACATTTTGTGCCAATAAATGCGGCAATGATGTTGCAATACTGGCATGCCGACGGTTTACCATGTTGTTTGACGTTTTGCTCGCATTTTTTACAAATTGTCGATGTATTTCCTTTGCTGTGTTCATGAAACAAACAAAAAATAATAAATTTTATGTAATGCGTTGTTGATTATATTTAAAAACATTTTTAATTTAAAATAAATTCATGCTTTTTTATCGACGGTAATTAAGCGAGTTCAATATAAAAAATGTAACTAAACCAATTAGTCTTTCATACATAGATTTAAACAAACAACTCCAAAAAAGACGCCCTAGATAGATATCCGGAAATCTCCCATTAAGTGATAAACGATGGAATAGGTAATGGATAATGAAGCCAACACCTCCATCCTATTAAAGCATAAAATCCTTGGTTCAGTTTTCTTTGACAGCAACAAATTACACGCATACGGATTGTCTTTAAAGGACACATAATAGAATTTCAGCCTAACTCATTGAGCTCATTGGCACAATTGGCCATCCTTGCATTCTACCCGTCGTGTATAACTGGTATTAAAAATCAACATCAACATCAATCAGACTGGTATTAAAAATCATAAACATCAATCAGGATTGACGGATGGATAGATCGGTTCCCGGAACCTAAATGCAACAGATTTCACCCTGTCTGGCATTCCCCGGGGTATTGGGAATTAGGAATTAACTACAATAAGTTACCATTTATTTATTCTCAAACACATCATATTGATATTAAAATCTGCTTTTACAAACTGGCAAAAACAAAGTAATAAATTGAAGTAACTTTAGATTTATATATAAGCCCGGTTGTTGTCCAACATGACATGTTTCTGATTGGTTCATTGCAGTTCAAAGAAGAAGAAGACATTAGTAAGACTAGTAGACTTTCGCACCTAAGAAGTGATTCACTGATACTTTGTTACGTATTCCTTTTGCGTTTCGTTTTTCATTCTATGCCCTTCAACTCATCTCCATCTATAATTTACTACCCCTTTTTCTGGTCTCAGATAAATCTATATAGTTCCATCTACAAACTTTAGACATAGATATTTAGATTTTAGTTTTAAAAATGCATACTGCATAAGTGCATACAACCAAACTGTTTACCTCTTGATTATGAATGATAAACGATCATGTTTAAAGGGATATGACATAGAATTCCCGATTACTCGTTCAAATATAGAACACCAATTCGATTTATGTTCGCAAAAACAGCCAATTTATTTATTTTTTTTAAATTTTGGTGGTGTGCCATGAAATTTCTGAAATAACTCCAGTGTGTCGTGATTGGAAAAAGGTTATAAATTGCTAACAACTATGGTGTGAGAATAGCAAAACATGTGGTCGAAGAAAATTTGCAAACGACCAATGGCCAATTTTTAGAGGTAGTTTTTTTAAGAAAAACACGAATAATTGACCATAAATGTCTAAATTTAGATTAACAAGAAATGCAATCATACTACTGCTGCTGCTGAGTGTTGTGCTTTTTTTTATCGGATGTTTTCTGTAAGAGTGAAGTTCCAAGACACATTCGAAATCTTTGATATTACTGGATACATTTTTTTTGGTACAAAACTGAGCACTAATAAAATGACCCAAAACTTTGACGACCATTTATTTAAAATGTAAATACGGGATTTTAGTTGGAATTATCTATAGGTAAATAGATGGTCACAAATAATGTAACAAATGTCTTTATATTCTCCATTATTCTTCTTGGAACCCTTAAAATGTTCTTATAGTTATTACGTTGATGTCAATCTGAGTTCTGTTCATCGTCGTTCTATATGTGACCTAATAAACACTTTCACTCTAATTATAGGACAGTTCAGTTAGTAATCATAAAATTCAGCCCAATTCTATAAATTCTCATGACTATCATAAAGTTGGAAACTCTCGGTATTTTATCCCTCAAAATTATTTTATTTTAATTTATTTCATTGAAATTTTACAATTAGTAATTTTATCGAAGTTAGTTTTCTTTTCAAACAAAGAAAAATGAACATAATTGATCCTTCGAATTTGTTAAAGAAACTCAGTAAAAGTTACTCGCAAATTCGGAACTAAGTTCAATAAGCATTGGTGAGCTGCTAAATTTGAAATTTGTAAGAATCAGCTCGCTGATATTAAACAATCCGAATCTCACTGTATATTCTGTGGTATTTACCCAAGTATTTCCTTTTAAGGGGGAAGATATTATTTTCGAGTGAAATGGTGTTGCCCCTTCAACTAAATCTAGTTGCATGTTTGTTTTTGTAAAACTGGGAGCGAAGCGTGGAAAACTTTTGTCGTTTAAAATTTATTTAAATTGTATAGGAAAATTTAGTTAGAATTAGTTAGTTAGAAAATAGAATTATTAATAGTAAAAATCAACACTGTAATCGAATGTTTTTATTTAATGAAACATGAAAATATGTACGCGAGCGAGGTGAGCAATATTTTTCCCAAAATTAAAATTGAAGAAAAAGATTAAAAATTGTCTTAATTATATGCAACAACTACCGGCGCGTAATTTTGCAAATATGTAATCAATCGGCATCAGCACACATATTATAAATTCGAATATACTAAAGACGCAAACTCTAATGACTTTAAAATAATTAATCAATAAGGAGTAGAACAATATTTTTCAACATACATACTCTTATCAATAACGCATTACATTTAAATTCAATTTACCTGGTCTGTTGAAATTCCGATCGGCAATAAGTACATTTGACTATTGGAAAAGTTCCCCGGCATTCCTAAAATAAAAAAATATTTAAATAAATTATTTATGTATCGGGTCTATGTTATTAAAGTTAAAAAAAAAAAAGTTTTTCAGTAGTAGGGCAAAATGGCCCCTAAAAAATATTCCAAATCAATATTTTTATCTTCAAAATTTAAAGGTTTTAGGCATTTTATAAAAGAAGTTATTTTTGTTCAAAGGCAATTTCTTACGAAAACAGTAGGTATTTAACCTTCATATGGACAGTATTTACCCGGGTAAATATTATAATTTTCATTTGTGAATATTTACGCCAATTTTTATCTGATCTGAAAAACACTCCGACTTAGTATGAACAAATTTTCGAGCTCTTCCAGAATTTTCAAGAGAAATACGTACAAAATACATGAAATCTTATTTTATTTACTCGGGTAAATACTGTCCATAATCGTATACATTTGTTACTGTCCATGTGAAGGTTAAGTACATATTCCGTTTATCGTAGTTCATAATAAGGCGTCAAAGAGGCTATTAGTATAGGAGAGAGAATGTGAAGTCACAAAAGTCATTCATAATTTTTATGTTAATTTTGCCACATGGTCGTTTTAACTTGCAAAATTAAAAAAGTACGAACTTCGCAACCAGACAGACAACTTAAGAGACAAAACCACAATGTACAAAATCTTAAATTATAAGAAATACGATCAAAGAAATCGTTAAAATTTTCCATACACAAAAATTCAAAGCAATTTCTTTAAAAAAAAAATAACGTCCGTAAAATAACGTAATTGTGTAACCGATCAAGTGTATCCTCAAACAGATCATGCGAATAAATTAATTGAATTGAATTCATTTGAATAACATCTCCCACTCCTCGATGGAATGTTGCTAACTAAATTATTGTTAATTTTTTTATTACAATTTTTGGGATGAGAATCTACGCCAGCCATCCAAATTCTTCAGAACCAATCCCATTTTTACTGATTTTGAAATTCGCAAAATTCGAATTCGTTAAGGTTTCGCATCGTAGTCCACTAATCTCTTTAAAAAGAAAATTAAGGAAATTGTCTTCCGACAGATTTTACTTGATCTTTTCTGGTCTTCTATACTTGTCTGTTGTTGCCGTTTAAAATTTAAGCAATGCGAAGAATGAAACAAGCCACTTACAATTGAGCAATAATTAATTGTGCTCTCTGCGGTTAACGCTTGGCCTTGCTCTCTCACTGGGCATTGTCTATGATAGTTAATTAGTGTAAGGGCGAGCGCCTTAGACCCCCCCCCCGAAAATGTTTAGGCTTTCATAAATGGGACTCATCCCTCTTTATACATTTATCTCAATTGACATGACCTTTTTGTGGAACAATGCAGCAGTTGAGGTGTTCTTTTTACGAAAACCTTACAAATGCTCGCTATTTCACCGCCATTTTTAAGCATTCCCATTTTTGAGATAATGCAATTATTTTTAGACTGTTTTGAAGTGCAATCCAACCACCTCTATACCATAAATTGATAGAATGATATTTAATGAACTTGCTATGGGAGTGTAATAATGTGATTTAGCTTATGTTCCCTTATGGAATCTCAAATTGCATGATGAACTTGACACCTAAACGATACTCTGCAGAAATTCGCTGACTAACAATTTTTCAAAATGCCTCATCCCCTATCCACAAATTGATGAAGAAATTTAATTAATCCTTTGTTTACCACATGAAGTTCATACTTTTATAGAGTTAAGTCAAATTTAATACTTAACCCTTTAATCCATAATAGAAAATATATTTATTATAAATTTTATATTTGATCCCACTAAATGATGAGATAGAGTTTTTAATTTATGAAGGGTGGTGTTTGTTTTAAATATTAATTTCGTTGGACAAAGTAATGTTAAAATGTTTGTTTCTATGTTAAATTAAAAAAAAGATTTGAAGAAGCAACACGTAGAACGTAGTTTTCTATTGTTGTCAAGTTAAATTTGCTAAACGTCAAGGGTAAATATTAAAACAACAAAAAAAAACAATTTAGGAAAAAGCTAATTTTGGTCTCAAATTATATATTTACCATATCTATCAGGTATAAAAATTAATATTACTAAATTGACAAATTACACTAAGACCTCGATTTGCGTCGTTTCTAAGTTGTGTCTCAACTCAAATTGAGGTCTTTGGTGTAATTAAGATTAAAACTTTCGTTTCGTCTAGTTTTAAATATTCTTCTTTTATCTCGGAATTTTGCTTAAAAGTCGACTTTGCAATATTCCACCTTATTGTGGCTTTTCTGAAAAACATTCACTTACATCCAGAAACGGAGCCTCAATAATATGGAAAATTGCAAAGATGTATTTTAAATAAAATTTGAGATAATATCCAATGGTCAACCGATAAGAGATTTGATACTTCTTAACCACGAAATGTACTGAGATTCTTCTTATATTTCGGGTATTGTCAATTTTTTATTATCTGCATCTATTAATTTCAAGACACAAAACTTCATAGCAAATCCTTTTTTTTTAATGCGATGGTTTTTGTTCACTAATGAAATATAATTAAAGTTGGTTTTCTGTTAGATTCTATCTCCCTAACTAACTGACTAATCTACTGACTTAACCACAATAGCGTTATGAGCGTTAGCTAAATTTAAATTCGTTGTTTTGTTCGTATTCTTAATTTAATTACAAAACATGTTGTTGTCATAAATACTTTCCAAAATTTTGTATGGGAGATCCTACAAGGGTCAAGAAAAATTCATATATTGTTACTTCAATTTAGAGAACAAAAATCTTCTTCTGTATTTTAATTTTTTTCCAAATTGATGTGAGAAATGTGAGAAAATGACCATTTTAATAATTTAATAGTAATTTTGCATGAGGGGTGGATCCTACAACAGTTAACAAACATGCTGCATCCCTATTATTCAAGTCAAAAAAGTAGTTTTTTCTTTTATTTCATTAATTTTTTTTGAAAGATTTAGTGAAGTATTTAAAGAAAAAATGGTATGGGAGTGGGTATTTAGCCCATTTTCAATACCGTCGTTCTTAATCTATAGAAAACACTAGATTAAGGTGATATCTTGAGAAAAAAATATCAAACCAATTTTATTTACGTAGAAGAAAGTAAAAAGTCATCAATTTTATGATTTCATACTTAACATAATAGGACTACTGATTGCAGTGAACCCATAGGACCTATAGTTTAAAGTCGAATTTCATTATTGTTCCATTTGATAAATGATGTTTCTTCTTGATACTATTAAAATTAAATCCAAATAATAAAACAAACTAAACGTAGACGGGTGCTTATATAGTAATTTTGAGAAGAATACATTTTCAATAAACAAAACAGCTGAACAATTAAATGAACAAAAATAAATAACAATTCCGTTTAATAATGTTACTTCAGGTCATATTCAACAGAGGTCAAAGAAAAGTCATATAAGGAATTAATTTGTGAAAAATGTCACACCTGGGAGCACTCGAATGCACTATCTTCCAATCACCGATTATAAATAAATAAAATTAGTTTTGTTAACCCATTCAATCAAGAATCAAGAATGTTACGGTATTTCTTACTTTTTAGTTGTTATTAATTTTAAGGAATATTTTTCGAACCTGATATACTGTTTGTAGGACAGTACTTATCCACCTAATGAGCCAAATTCAAGATTGTGAAAAAATTAAAACTTTAAGACTGACCATGTTTTATTTACGAAAAATCAGAGGCCCTATTATTATAAATTGAGAGAATTTCGTCACTCATAGTAAAGCACTGTTTTCATATCATTTTCAACCATAAGGCCCCAGACGCTTCTAAATCACATTCAGGAAAGGAAGGAAGGAGCTCAAATATATGAGTCAATGATTAATAAAAATATAGGAAATATTTGTATGTCACAAATTACTCACGGAATGGAAGTATCTGTACGGACTAAAAAACATGTTCTTATCTTAATGTTTGGGTTTCGACTATGATGCTAAGATTTTGTTTATTTTTTTGTAGAAAGTGGATCGCCTATCTTTGGCAATTTTACCAGAAGGGGGAATGAAAGTTTTCCACGAATAATTAACATAAAAGTAAAGTAAAAGTAGCGGGAAACCTCTGCAATCGATTTAGGTAGACTTCTACGTCTCAATCGATTGAATTTAATTTTTTTTTCAGGGAATAAATATCAAACTCGAGCTACATTTGTTTAACTTAATATCTTTTTCACCCAGTTTGGGCAGAATTAGTTTGACTAAAATTTATTGTTTGTAGGTAAGTGATTTTCGAAAAGTAATTAAAGATTCTTGCAAATCCTAACGGAGAAAAAACTCTTTGTTTAAAAACACTACCAACATTCATTGAAAACAGACACGTCAGTCTTACCATTCCACATACGAAAAATTTGCACAGCGATTTTCGAGATGTAATCAATGTATTTAAATGCATTTAAAGAATGCATTAGAAAACAAAGAGAAATGTTTATGTACAATATAAAACATTTAAAAATAATTATTTGTATGACGAAAAATAAATTCTACGAAATGGACGAACGTCGCAAAAATGAAAACCTCCAATTAAAATTACCTTGCAAAGTTGCTGTCCCGTTGATAATTCCTCGAACGGATGTCGTGAAAAACACTTTGAACATGCAAATAAAACTTGTGCACTCATTTTATTTGGTAAATAATTGTTGAAAAACTCTTTTTTATGTATAAATTTTGAATTATTAGATTAATTTATAGAACACAATTAATATGACGCGTACACATAAATTGGAAGATGGCGGTTTGACAAAATTGAAATTTGCATTTTGACCAATTGGAGATTTGTGGAGAGATATTTTTCAATAATGACAATTGTAAATGCTATGCATGCAGTGTTGGCAGCATTGATTAATCCAAAATGACGGTTTGACAGTTTTCCGGTTTTATTTTTTTTCTGTCGGAAAATATTTAATAATTTTTATAAAAAATGCATTTTCTAAAACGAACTATTGGCAAAAATATTTATTATTCATCATGCCGCATACAGCCCAATCAAATGAAATTATTTGCCAGCAGTGCTGAACCAGAAATTGATCAACATCAACGGGATGAAGGTATTTTGTTGAGGTTAAGAAAAAAAACCCTTTTTCCAATTTTTACTTTATTACAGAATTTCGAGTACTAAATTTAAAACAAACACGAACCCCCATGAATAGAAGGAAAAAATTCGATAGACCACCATTGCCACCACCACGGTAATCCCGACAATTCCAGAATCCCTATTTTTTCCCCTGAAAATGGTATTTGATTTTTCTAGCTCTCAATCAATGGAAACCGATCAAGATTGGGGTGCCGTCTGGCCAGGTCCACGTACATACCATCCGGCCGTCGTTCCATTGCCGCTACGTCAAGGATTTAAAAGAAAAGGTTCAGCCGAACCGGGAAAAATTGCCAATGCCGAACTAATGAAAATACCAAATTTTCTCCATTTGACACCGCCAATTATAAAGCGACAATGTGAGGCAATTAAGAAATTTTGTACCAAATGGCCAGAGCAACAATTACAGACCGCCGAACAAATCGAACGACATTTTCCCATTAACGTAATTACATCGAACTATTGTCACGGATTGCCGACTATCCGAAATCCACTGTCTCGCATTGTAACAATTAAAGTTAAATTATCGAAATTTCCATTGAACAAACATGCCAAAGATAAATTTTTGCGATTGGTTGGCGATCGCTATGATTCAACAACGGATTGCTTGACCATTGTCACCGATCGGTGTCCGTTGCGACGGCAGAACTATGAATATGCTCAGTATTTGTTGGCAGCCATTTTTCATGAAGCATGGGTGACCGAACCATGGGAAGCCGATAAAATGGAAGCGGATATGGAAGAGTATATTTGGGCGCGGAATAAATCAAAGGAATCGTCAGAGGCAATTCTAAATTGGGGGCTATCCGAAATGGATGGGAATAACGAGCGTAGAGAGGTGCCTCAGGAATATGGTCAGTGCGTTGAGAAATTGATAAATGATGGTGAAAACGATTATAATTTAGACAAGTACAAGGAGGAAGTTTTGAAATTATTAAATTTGCCAATGGTTAGTAGATGAGAGTGTGGGAGAGGGGGGAGGCATAGATAAACATTAAATAATTAATTTTGTCAAGTTGATCTTATTTTCAAATCGATACATTGTGCGTCACACCTAAAAATATTTCTTTTTAATTTAATTTTATATACAAAGGCAAAACAATATTCACATAAAAAATAAAATAAAATAAAATTAACAATCCATCCACCTACACACGCTCAGAAGTTAAAACTTTTTTTTATCGCTGTGTAAGGCTGATGGCAATCGTGGACGTACTGAAAATAAAAAGAAAAAAATTATTTTAATCCAAAATTTGCTTTCGAATCATATTTAATATCGGAACTGGACGTATAAACTCGAAAGAAACAATCTCAATTTATCTTTATGTTCCTTTTGGAAAGAGCAGGCGGAATTAAAATTTAGTCACACAAAGAGAGAAGAGCTACAAGGAGAGATTGGTTCAAAAGTTCTTCAGAAATAAAATCGTTATTGGTCTAGCCTTAGAGTCAATGTTAGCAGAACCTCTTGAACGAATCAAGATCCTTGAACACTTGAAGATCACCGTTTACTGGGGAATTTTCCTCTTACCTTTATTTTGAAGAAGACGTGGCGTTCGTAGCTTCGGGCTCTTTCGCAAATTTGACGGACTGAATTTCTTATTTTCCTTATTGATGTTTAGCACAACTTTTCCCACTGTCTTATGCTTTGATGGTGGAGGTCGCATAACTACAAAATAATAGATGACAAAACATTAACTGAGAATCAATTAGAAGAATGGGATCTTAAAAGGACAAACCTCGATTGTACAGTAAATTATTTGTGTTCGTGTCGGTGAGTAACGTTTTCTTAATGACATCTCTTTTGGTCGGTCGATTTTTTGACGATGGACCAGCCTCCAGTGGAGTAATTTCCACTAAATCTCTGGGATTATTTGCTGAAATCACAAGCGTTTGATCAAATCGTAAACATTCAACATCGCCATCCTTCGCTCGAGTATTATTGTCTTTGAACAATTTTTTCATTGGCATTTTACGACGCATACTGCTGTCCTCATCATTATCATCATCTGTCTCTTTTAATGGTCGTTTGGCCAAATTTACTATTGCTATTGAATGGCCATCAACACCATTACTTTTCTGGTTCGTTTCCGATGATAAATCTATTAGATCGTCACCATTGTTATCGACTAATTTATCATTGGAAAATGTAACTTCACGTTGTCGCTGATTGAATTGTTTTAAATACTCCAATTGTTCACGAATGCCCGACGATAGATTATTCGTAGCACGAAGCAGTAGAAATGTTTCCTGCAGTATTGGCAAGCTCATTTTAAATCCATGCGACAAATGTTCCAATTCCTTTCTATAAATTGAGCCAATGGTCAAGGCATGCTGTACTTTGACATTCCATTGTAATGCGTCCAATTCGGCATATTTACCGTTCATGTAGGAATGAAGAATAGTTTCGAATTCCTTAAGATGAAAAAATTACAATTAAAAAAAAAATGGGATTAGAAGGGACAACAACAACAAAAACCACTTACACTGTTGCCAATATCTCTGCGTAGTTTATTGAGTTCTGCCATTTGTTCGTCGTATTTTTCCTTAAGTTGTTTTGCGGTGTCGGTTTGTCTTTTGATTTGGACGCCATATTTGTCAACTGACTCCTTAAATCGTTTAGGTGGCTATAAGGAAATCACATTTTTTTTAAAATTACGTATTATGCTTAGCTTCAATCACAAGACTAGTTCATGAGCGTCTACAAGTTCTCCGAAGAGGCTGATCGATCAATAAAAACAATAAGACGAGTTCTGGGCCTCTGAACATTCAAACTTTTA
Organism: Platyura marginata; assembly: GCA_026745375.1. Taxonomy (NCBI): domain Eukaryota; kingdom Metazoa; phylum Arthropoda; class Insecta; order Diptera; family Keroplatidae; genus Platyura; species Platyura marginata. Next base: position 68,002 of record JANSTT010004893.1, read on the forward strand.
GAGAAATAAAAACTCAGATAAATCAACAGCGATAGTTTCTGAATTCACAAAATAATCAGGAACTTCTCTCTAGACAAAGGTACACAGCAGAATGGAAGACACTCAAGTAATGATTAACCCAGGAAAAGAAAAATGCCTAACTGTCTATTGTTTCTACGAAATTAAACCAAAACAATTATCTCCAATAAAGACTACGGAAATAATGGAAGGGCGAGATGATACAATCAGACTTAGCCAATGGTCGCTAATCCAAATACCCAGTTTCTAAGGTTGACAGAGCCCATTAATCTATCATGCCGGACACAATCTAAAAGTTTCTTCAATTATGAAAGAAAAAACTAAATTTATTTTATAAATCCAACAAATAATGCAACAACAAAATAGCACAGAGAATCCCAAGCTGTTTTAAAAATGCACCAAATCAAAAAAAAAAAAATCTCATTTTCCTCCACCAATCAATTCCTGCCTTTTTGTTTCCAGCAATTGTTCCGCTTGATGTACGTACCCATCAGCAATGCCAATCACTTGCGTCTGAACACTGTGATTCTCATCTTCCGATATATTTTTGTCTTTCTTCAATTTCCGCAACACTCCATTCTGTGCGTCCCTAATCGAATCACGACACTTGACAAATAGAGATTTAGCATTTTTCGCCAAATTCTCGCGATGTTCCTTCGTTATCTTTGGCACCGGTATAAAAATCGTTGTTCCATCTTGTTGTGGATTCAAATTCATGCCACTTTTGTTGAGCGTTTGCAGAGCGGCAGGAATGGCTTGCGGAAATGCAACCATATTGACAACAATAGTTTTAGGATTTTTCCGCAATATCTGTGCCAATTCTTGTAGTTCATGATCTTTGCCGTCCACATGAACGCGTAACGTTTCAATTGAACCGGTTGTCGAACGAAGTGATAGATTTTTGATAAATTCCGATTGCATTGTGTCGATGGCTTTCTGAAATTGGCCGGTCATTGTGTCCACATTGAAAACGGCGCTCAATTGTTCGGGGCTCATTTCGATGCGGGCAAATTTGATGCCTTTGTCACGAGCTTTCTCTTTGAGTTTGTCCTTTTGTTTGGCATAGCAGCGGATTGGAATTGATTGGGATTGTAGTTGTAGGACGGGCAGTTGAATGGTACCGTCCCGTGGCTGGCACTTTATATTGATTAGAATAGGCCGAAAACGATTAATAAATCGAGTCGGAAACATTTTTTGTTTTATTTCTCAATTTGCGACTTTATTTTAATTTTTTTTCGCGTGACAGCTAAACAGCAGCCGTTAACATAACCTCACTTATTTTATAGCAATTTGACGCATGAAAACGTTATCTTTTGAAATTGATAAAATTTTTCTAATTTTTCCAATAAACATAGCATTTTGAGATATTATCTCAAGTAAAATAATTCAATTAGTCAAATATCTATTGTCTTATTTTTATTCCTCTGCACAACAATAGATCCCAGTTCATTCAACATATAGACAAATAAACATACCTTGTACATCAAAAACATCCCTTAAATGCTTAAATCACTCACTAACGGACATACTACAACAAAATGAGACACCCTTAGAGGGATAAATTCGAAAAAAGTGGCATATGCCACTACTAGCATATCGGCTTTGGATGAAGTAAACACTGAAATTATGTAATAAATTGTAATAAAAACTACTTACTCGGTTCAAATCAATCGAATCCAATAACAGATCATTCTTTAGAGTTTCACCATTTTCCTTAATTTGAAGACGACACTTCAGCAATTTTTCCTTGCTCTTGGCCGCATACAATCGTTCGCCCATTTGTTTGGACATTGCAAATGATGCATCGATACGTCGCATCCATGCCTCTAGTTCTGGCATAAAAGTGACTGTCGTCTCTTGTGACAGTGTACTTTCTAATTTTGGAAGCGGGGCCTGCTGCTGCTGCTGCTGCAATGGACGAGCGGCCAATTGTCCTTCCAATTCCTTAATACGTTCTTTGAGTCTGTTAATTTCACTCTCTTGATCGGTAACCTTTCGTACAAGAACATCCTTCGGAACATTGTTACGGCAAACATTAACCTTAACGGAGGTACGAATTTTTTTGGCTCTAGAATTGAAATTAATGGATTAGTGTTAGTCATTCCTAATAGAAATGGTGGAAAATTACCTGCTGGCATATTTTAGTGTGTTGTATGTGTCCTCATAGGTTAACGATGACGGTGATACATTGGCAATCATCAGTGTTTGACAATTTCCCCCCAAGCTATCTTTGATAATTCTCGTTAAATTCGAATCTCTGTACGGAATATGCTTCGAACCGTCGGCCAGCTTATTTATACAATTACCCAATGCAAGCAGTGATTTATTGATGTTTGCGCCTTCCTTAAATCTCAATCCCATACATCTGGTACTGGCAGCTCGTTCACTGCCCGCCAAATCGATCATCGACAATTTAACCGTATTTTTCTGGGACGTTACTCGATTTGTCATCCGAAGGTGAACCTGAAAAATAGCGTGACTTCGACTGCTCTCTGCATTTGCATCGGTCGGATGTTGAGTACGATTACGATTTCCCACCGTGAGTAAATTCAACAATTCGTTTGCATTGTGAATTGGCTTTAAGCTCAAACCACCGACAACCACACCATTGGCATCTTCACGTAAATTTAGCGGACCACTTTTCGTCAACAAATTCATCACCTTCTCATTGTACACTTCCAGATATGAGATGCCAATGTCAAATTTTCGTTCTTCACTTAGAGCAGTGATTTGTTGAAATAGATGATCAACCGTCAGACATGTAATGCCCGGATTGTCATCGTTGCCAAGCATTGTAAATGTTTTACCAGCACCCGTTGCACCATATACAAATACTGAACCATTGTATCCGCCCATGACGGAATTAATTAGGGATTTCAATGATGACTCAAAGATTTGTTCATTTGTCGAGTAGCAATCGAATATCTGATCGAATTCCATGTTAAGCTTTTTGTTTACTCGCTTGGTGATGTCTCGATTGGATTGTTTGGCACCGTGAAAGAAAAATTCATCTTCATCTTCATCAGGATCAAAGGTCATCGTTGTGGGGTTCTCCACTTTTATGATAACTCGTTGATTTTGTTCTCTTTCACGAATATTCAAGGGTCGTACACGAACTACCACTTGAATATTCTTTGAATGGGTATCGGTTGTGTGCATTTTTGTAGAAATTATAATTAAAACTTGTGTAAAAAAAATTTAAATTTAGAAAATAAAGCTATACAATAACGGTTCTCAATTCAGGAGTGTATGATCGCCCCCTTTTTGAGAGAAAAAAAGGCTTACTTAACGCTTATTGTAAATATTTCAGTAGGTACACAAAATTTGGATTGTGTTTCACTTAAACATAACTTAAACAATGCTTTTAGTCAATTAATAAAACTAAATTACTTTAAATTATTTAATTGACGAATATCGAGTCCGTTTTTGTTTTAAAATCCGTTTGAATTTGAAGTTTGTTTAAATTATTATTTTGTTGGTAGAGCTGTTGTTATGTTGACATTAAAAAATCTACCTTATCGATATTTAATTGCGTAAATTTTTTGTTTTGTTACGCAAGTAATTTTCCAAGCCCTGTTTTTTTAAATCCATAAAATTCCACTATTAAAAAGTATGGAGCTAGTTTCTAACCAGCCGTCAGTTCGAGATGAGAGAATGGAAAGAGACGTAGAGAATTGTGTTGTGATAACCACAAGAAAAATAATAATTGTGTGTAAAATAAAATTGCGATAATGTCAGGTATAATAATGCAAAATTTAACAAAGTTCTTAAACATTCCATTCCGAATTGTTCATAATCATTTGTTAATGCGACAAATGCAATTAACACAAAGTAAGTTTTTTTTAGGGGTTGCCGGCTTACTGGCCATTTTGTTTTGCAATAACTGCATTTTCTATAGGAATAATTTTTGATTTTTTTTTTTTTAGTTAAAATGCACGGAGAATATGAATGGCAAGATCCAAAGTCTGAACAGGAAGTGTAAGTATTTAGATTTAGTATTTTATTGTAATAACATGAAATTTAGTTAATTACGCTATGGCATTCTTTACTCTTTCCCAGTACTAAATTGCGCGCAATGTTTCCTTTGATTTTCAGCAGCCATTTTAAAGCTTAAAATTTGATTTACAGTTACTTTTGTCTTGTATCCCAATTTGTTAGATAAAAACTATGATTGAGAATTTTTTTATATAATTTGAGATGAACACGATTGTTTAGTTTATTTGTGCACCGATCCTGTGTTCGAGATTCCCATAAAAGTTCTGGACCAAGTAACGGTGCCTTTTCGCCTCCGTTATCACAGGGAGACGGGATCACAAACTCTGGCTGTTCAATTGGTAGCGAAGCATTGTAAATAGTCTTCAACATTCTTGTCATTTCAAGGTAAAACAGACTTAGACATACGAGTTCTTTGCTTCTATCATATGCAAGTAGAATGCAAGACGATCTTTGAACATTTTCAATCTCTTTGGGTGTGCAAAATGTTCCATTAGATTTTCAAGAATTGGGTTAACCATAGTAGCGAGTTCGAATTTGTATTTCATTTGATTAAAAAGCTTTTTTAAGTATTTGCTCAATATCTAAAAAGTTCATCCTTTTTCGATAACAGATGTGACTTCGTAAAGAAAATTTGATGTGAGTAGTTAACGGCTAACTTGTCAATTTTGGTATTTAAAAAAAATTGATTGAGATTTTGTGAATCATCATCCCTTTTCGGGCTCATCATCCAGTAGAATATCTATGAAATTATATACCTGCTAGAAATAAAAATTTAATTTTTAGAGTGAACGTTACATACATCGACAAAAATGGCAATAAAACAAAAATTCGTGGAAAAGTTGGCGATAACGTTCTATACTTAGCTCACAGACATAACATTGAAATGGAAGGTAAATTCCTTCTCTTAATTTTACTGTGAATTAAAAAAAAAAAAATTCCCAAAGGTGCCTGTGAAGCATCACTAGCCTGTACTACATGTCATGTGTACGTTGATTTTAAATATGTCGATAAACTGCCTCCATCAGAGGAAACTGAAGATGATCTACTAGATATGGCACCATTTCTTAAAGAAAATTCACGATTAGGTAAGAAATGGCAAAAACTGTCATAATTGAATTTCAATGTTTTTTTTTTGCCAACAATAATAAGGTTGCCAAATTGTACTGACCAAAGAATTAGATGGCATTGAATTGGGATTACCGTCAGCAACTAGAAACTTTTATGTTGATGGTCACAAACCGAAACCCCATTAGGGGGGTTTGCGCGTGTGTGTGTTGTAAGTTTGCTGCCTAAGTTTTTCGTTTGTATAAATATTGAAAATGAATTATTTAACAATAAAGAGAACTATTTTGTATATATTTAGAAGTAATTTTTTTCTTTTTCTTTTAATGTTTCAGATGAATGTCGTCGTCTTTCATATAATTTTCTTATTGTGAAGAAAGAGAAAATCTGAAAATGTTCCTTTTAATGCCGACAGAGTATTAATTTCATTTAAATCATAACACTAACATGCATACATACATATATCATAATAACATAAGAAGAATCAAAATTGCCAGTATTAACCAGGTACGCTTTTTTCTGTTTTTATTTTTTGTAGTTTTTGAATTTGATTATTTTATTCGACATAAATTTAAAAATGATATTTTGGCATCAAAAAGCTAATTTGGTCGGAAAGTAATGTCTTAACATTTCATGTGATGAATTTGTCATTAAAAGACACGAAAAAATCGTGTACACTTAACCACTAGGTTTTTAAATGAAATAGCTTCAAACTAAATCTCCAGAAAAAATTTGGAAGAAGACAAAAATTGCAATTTTTTTTTTATTATTATTACTAATGCTTCACCAAAGCTTATGACCGAACTAACCTTAAAATTAAAAAATCAACAATTCCAGAGTTTATCCAGGGTTTAAAGTTCAAATTTAAAAAAAATGAAGGAAGTGGAATAAACTAAGATCTAGAAAGAAACGACATATTTTAAATAAATCAATAATTTTGCTATAGGAGTGACATAATTTTATTTTCTTATATTTCTGTACGTTAAGTCAAGTTTTAATATTTTCTAAAGATCTAATATAGTGGTAAAATTACTTTTAATTGGGGGTTTGTAAAATAAAGTTACTTCTACAGTAGCCCATTTTGGTAACTCTAGCATCAATTTATTTATTGTTTAGAACAGAGTCTGACTCATTGTGTTATACAAAGAAAAAATTCATTAGTATTTAACTAATATATCATCAATATGTTTACGTTTCAAATCCGGAACCAAACAATTATCAGCTGCATAGCCTACGGGCAGAAGAACATGCAATTTTTCATTTTTCGGTCGATTAAGCAATTGTCTCAGAGCTGGTCCACAATTTAATGGTGTCGTTACCAACGAACAAAGTCCAGCCGATTGAATAGCTAATAATAGAATACCAACCGATATCGATATGGATATTTCGTTATAGTATAGTTGCTGTTTCTTACCATTTGGCAGTATTTCTGTGTGTAAGAATTCTATATTAGCAAATACGAGAATATTGTCTAGTTAAGGTACCATAAATTTTCTTAAATACTAATATCAAATATGGTGCATCGGCCAAATAATCCTTTACATAATTCGTTTTAAGTGGCTTCAAATCGGTTATCCATTGTCGGGACATTCTTTGTGTATAGTTTAGATATTCTTCAGCTTCGATAATCTCCTTAATTTGTTGTTTGACAACGGCATCTCCAATCACACAAAATGTCCACGGTTCTGTATGTGCCCCACTTGGACCTGTACCGGCGGCTTGAATGCATTTTTTGATCACATCAAAATCAACATTTTGTCGACTAAAATTTCGGACGCTTCGTCGATTATTTGCAATATCAAAATATTTCTGTCCCGTCCGATCAAGGATAGCTGTAGCGCCTGTATACGGTACATGTTCCTTTTCTTCAAGGAATGACATTAGCTCAGAAGATATATCGAAATTTTGTTCCTCAACATCTGAAATTTATTCAAATCATAAGATTGTTCATGTTCAAATATCGATTAACATCGTAAAATGAAACTGAACGGAACTGAACCTATAAATTTTAACCTGAACTGTAATACCCAGTTATATATACACAAGAAAATTTTAACCGCTTTGAATACTTGAGCCGGAACCAAACCTTAATTAAATGAAATAAACGAAACCGGAACGAAATAATAAAATTAGAAACGTAACCCTAAACCGAATCGATTTCAGTTTCACTTTCTGATTAAAATGTAGTTTTACCTTCTTTTTGTTGATTTTCGCCAATCACTGCATCCTCAGTTGATTCAGTTGATTCTGTTGTATTTGTTTTCTGTCTATTTCGCCAAATACTTAACGCAATTATTAACAGAGTAATGGGAATAGTTAATTTCCAATATTCAAAAATTAAATATAAAATTAGAGCCATTTGTAGCGGTCAACGTTTCAGCGCGATTATATTACAATTAAAGTGTATCTCGGTTTTTTTACGATTTCTTTATTATCTATCACATTACATAATGCGATATGAGATGTTTTTATATTGTTGTCTTTGTTTTTCGTATGTTTTACGCAATCTATAGTAATCTAATTGTAGTACGGTCTCGAATACTTGTTTCTACCTATGAATCATAATATTGTCTATGTAGAGCCAAAACTCACTACAGGTATTGAGATATTTGTTATAATACAGGTAATTTAGTATAATTTTTTACAATTTTTTTAGAAAAAAACCAATTTTTAATAAAGTTTTTTGGTTTATTTCAAAAATTAACAAACATAAACAATCACCAACTTCCTCAAGGTTCTCAGGGTTTTCACGAAAATGTAGTTTTAGACGATATGATCATGCAAAATCTATTAAATGATCCTACTAGCCATTGGGGATAATTATTTAATTCCGCTTTAAATTGTAAGCAACCATTTTGTTGATATTCATCAAAATAAATTTCTCTAACTTTAACAGATGAACATGAGAAGCATGTAGATTTTTGTGTTCACTTTTTTGTGATTCTACTGTTGTAGTAGTAGTAGTATTTTGATTTATTTCATTTATTCCATGATAACAAATAATATTCTTAGCCTAAATATCACATATCAGTGATATATATATATATAGAGTACGTTCATTAAAGCAACAATCGCGCGATAGTAATAACATTTTGTGTTCACTGAGTTGATGTTGTACGGAATTTTTTTTCCTTCGGTGTCGATGTATCGATCGTTCTCTGATTTAATCCAACGGGCTTACATTTTGTTCCATTGGTCTGGTAGCATTGTTAAAACGAAATCTTAGTAATGAAAAATTTGCTTATTAGCAATTTAATGGGAATCTTTTAACAGCTTTTGAAATCTCTGAAAAAAAAATGGTAACAGAAGGTAAAAAAACTGATAATTTTGTAACTTATATGAAACATATTTAATTCTTATACTATATTTCACTAGAACCATAAAATCATGATGAAAGGAAGCAACACTTTTAATAACTTTAATTTTCAATCTACAAACGACCATCCTCACTCTTCTTCATTCAAATCTCTTCTCATATTCATCAAAAACAATTTTCAGTGCCATCTCAATTTCATTCCATAATTCCTGATCGATATCACTTTTTTCGACTGCCATATCTCGTACAATTTGTTGTTGATTTCTTGCCCGAACAATGGCCGGCATATTTAATCGATTCACAAGTCCAAGTATTGTATTGATCAAAAATGCTACAAATGCCAGGGTGGCCATTAAAAATAGCGGATCAACTATGTGTGCCATACTATTGCCATGATTAAAATTCGATCCGATTGATTGATATTGACGTCCATACGTTGATTGGATATTTTTGAATGGGTAAAGTTCTACGTTGTCCGATTGTTGGAGTTCATTTCTTCCGGTTGAATTGTCTTTTTGTATATTATCCATTTGTAATTCATGTAATGTAATATTTCTGCTGGACTTCACATAATTACCAGTTGTTGGTTCATATTTTTGTGGATAAACAAAATATTTGAACATTTTATAGGTTCGATATTCATTAACGATATCCGGTTCGTATAATTCAAGAATTGTTGCTGTTGTATCATTTGTGGACCAGTTTTCATCCATATTGGTTTCTGAGTTCAAGAGTACACAGTGAATTCTGATTATTACAAGCAAAAACCGTAGTTTATTGGACTTCATTTTAGTTAACAAACACAACAACTGATACTGAGTCGTCTTCCAAAGAATAGCAATCATTTATACTCGTTAGTTTAGACTTTAGATTATTGCTACCTGAATTAGATGCTGAATCTCAATTATTCTATTTAATGAACATGTCACAAATTGAATTAAAATCCAAATATTTGTGTTGTGTTTTTGAAATGTAAACACAGCGTCCTATTCATGTTGTCTCGCGTATTGTTTGTGAGCGTGACGCCCTATTTGTCATCAGTTTGTTTTGGATGAAATTTGGGTCAATCGAATGTTGTTCGAAAATTCCTTCATGATGTCTCTTAGTTATTGTTTGTTTTTGTTTGTATATGAATTGAAAATTGATTAATTGATGTCAAATTGAAAATCAAAGCATTCGTGTTTGATTTAAATATCAGTGAAAAATATACCGGTTCTGATTGATTTTGTGACGAAAATCGTTACTAAAGGGTCCCATAGACGATCAATTAAAATTGATCGTCTATGGGGCCCTTAAAAGTCTAATCTATTAAAAAAAAATTTAGTAGGCATACTTTGTGGTCTATACAAGTTTCATTTCCATCATTTTGGTAACAAACCATGGCATGAACGAAATTATTATTTTTTATTTGGTGAATTATAGGTAGACACCCCTACCTAATATAAGCGGATAGTTACATTGACAAAAATACTTTATTATTTTGTTTGAGAAGGCCAGGGTTGGGCAAATTATTTAAAAAAAATTGTTTTTGAACGAAGCCAAAATGTAAATTTCATACGTGAAAAATATTAAACCTTTTTATTTTTTTACTTCTAAGAATTCCTTGAATGTCTCGACTTGAGTTGTTCAAATCAAAAAATTTAATTAGAATAATTGAGAGAGAAATAACTATCCAAAAATAAAATAAAAAAAAAATTATGTTTTGAAAATACATTTAGTATTTCGTGCGCCTATTAAGCCTACTCTTCTTGGAAATGAAAAAAACGGAAATTTTTGAACAAAACAAAAATAAAAATACATCATTTTCTCATAAAATTTTTATTTTCTTTATTTTTCATAAATATTTATACCGCAAGTCAAATACATAAGTTTTGCTTTCGTTTTTAGCAATTTTTCTTTTTCTTTTTTTTTCTTTTATTTTTCTTTTCAAAAAAAATTTCCAAAAAAAAAAATTGTGGAAAAAAACGAAAACATTTACAATAATACTAATAGGTATATAATATAATGTTCTGTTTACATAAAAAAATGTCAGAAAAAATACTAGAATGTATTAAAAATCCTAAAAACTAGAGGGTTTTTTTTTTTAATTTTTTAAATATAAAATAATAATATAAAGATTGCATTTAAAATGAAACACATATTCATAATAAATTAAAAATAAATATTTTGCTATTATCTTAGATTTTTGTTTGGTTGTTGAATTGACGAAAAAAAAAAATTTCAATAAACAATTAAAAAAAAAATACTAAAATTACAAATAAAATTTGAATTAAACCAATAGCAAGTTTTTTTTTTTTAATAAATTATTGTTTTACAAAATTAAATTTAACAGTAGGTACTCCCTTTATATACAATAAATAAAATGAAAAAAATCATACATACACAAAAAAATCATTTTTTTTTCTTTTCACTGGGTAAATCAATTTTTTTTAATGGAATCAATACAGTTTTGTGGGAATGGCGATCGATATGATAGTTATTTTTAATTTTTTTTTTTTCTTTTAATTTTCTTTTTCTTTTTTTTTATAAATTGATTGCCTTCGTCTAATAGTATTTCTTTGCGAAAACGACATTAATACAAAAAAAAAAAAATATTTCACCCAAGTATATGTAGTACTTGTTTGAAATGAGAAAATATTGCTTTCTTTTATTATTAATTTTAAAATTTTATTTTTCGAAATTATTTTATTTTAAAATTTATAGAGATGCATATAGGGTGCGATGTATTTTTAATATTATGTAGCGTTTGTAAATTCCATCAAATTTTATTTAGTTTAGCAAATCCCAAGAGTCCCTCCCACACACACAGAGAATTGAAAAATCGAAATAAGAGCGTTGAATACGACCTTCGATGTCAATCACATGTTGTACGGTTTTTTTGTCTTGTCAAACGATGCTTAAAGTGCTTATTCGTGTCATGTAACTAAATATACTAATCAGCCATTTTAAGTAATATAGAGAAAATCACTTTCGCCTATAATAATCGGAAATTGTTAAAATTCTCATCGTAATAAAGAGAGTGACAGTGAATTTAAATGCCCAACATCTCAACACATTTTAAAAATGACATTACACGGGCACACAATCTGTACGTATATGATTTTTCAAAATTTCTGTATACAAAAACATTAAGAATGAAAATGAAAAAATCAAAATTTATAAAATGAAATAAAAATATTTAACCAAGTCACTTGGATGAAATTCATAAAACTGTCAGCAGTTCGATTAATAAAAATGAAGCCCCCTTTTTTTGTACTTGCTCTTAATCTCATACAACACGCAGTTATGTTGGAACCTAACTATTCGATTATATAGGTGGGATACATGTATTTCAATTGATGACCATACCATGATGGTTCATAGACAAATTTTTATTAAAAACAAACATTTTTAGGAATAATCTAAACTAAAAAAAAATTAAAAAACTAAAAAATTAATTTAAACCAACAAGCAAATGCCGATTCTTAAATGGATGGGGATTTTGTGGAGTTATTATTAAAATTCGATTTAATTTACAACTGTCCGCAACAAAAATTAAAAATTACACTAAATATGCCTCTAAAAAATATTCGTTTTTTTTTTTTTTTAATTTTTTAAATTATATAATTCGAAATGAAGCAGCAATGTGTGGAGTAAAAAATATATATATCAAATGTATATAAATACTTAATAATATTATAATTTATCAATTAATTTGTAAAATATATCGATGGGACAAAAAAATATATTTATTGTTATTAATTAATAATAATTACTATTATTTTTTAATAACCATTTGTTTAAGTTTTTTTTTTTTTGCAGTTTTTTTTTTTTTTGTTCATTTCATTAAATATATTAATTTTTTTCTTAAATATTTATCAATAATTGTAATTTTTTTATTTTTCTTTTTTTTTCCCTTAAATGTATCCTTTTTGAAATATATTACTTTAATAATGCATATTTTAGTACATAATTAACTGTATTTTTATGAATTTACTTTTACCTTTTTTTTTTCTTTATTTGTTCTTATTTTTCAAAATTCGCGTTTCAATAAATAGTTTTTTTTTATTTTTTTCATATTTTTTTTTCCTTCATTTTTAATTACAAAATATATATATTGTTTGTGTATATATATTAATTAAATATTAAGACGTCCTTCTTTTTTTTTTAATGTACAGTAACTTTATTAAATATTATTATTATTATTAGTTTTTTTTTTTTGTTTACTTTGTATTTTACACAAAACGTATTTATACCGATTTTTTAAAAGCGATATAAACGAAGACGTTTTTTT